>QODF01000190.1:735611-749107 GCA_024372805.1 Oostethus manadensis
TGTCAACTATATTGGGTAATAAGAGTGTAAAGGTGACTATAGGGGTGTTATTCCACGTCTAGAGGGCTCTAATAATGTTTAAAAATGTATTTAGAAGGTGGTAAACAGTTTTTCTATGTGGTACATGTCTTTTTATGTCAACTATATTGGGTAATAAGAGTGTAAAGGTGACTATAGGGGTGTTATTATGTGTCTAGAGGGCTTTAATAATGTTGAAAGTCATATTTAGAAGGTGGTAAAAAGGTTTTCTGCATGCTAACTACCAAAAAATTCTATTTATAAACAATAAATCCTACTTAGTGTATTCCTGACTGATTTCTGACCGTGTATGCATATTCTAAAGTAGATATTAAAGGTGATAACTATACAGGTAATGTGTCCAATCAGGACTGGGCTCCCCCCATCAGGCAGCGTGTCCCATCATGCAGCAGCATGCATGTTTTTATTTTGAAATATTCCCAGCATTCCGCTGCAATCTTTCCTGCAGCGTTCCGTCGGATGCACGCGGGAAGAACAGAAGTCCTCCGCACGTGTCCCAATCTTATTTTTGCCCAAATGTCAGCCTGCTGGCGCGCGCCGGCCCAATGCTCAGTCGTGTTTAGCCGCCGTCATCCTTCCTCCTCTCGTCAGCCGTCTCGCACGGTCACAAACTAAAAATCGGACAATTTGACCTTCTGGTGATGCGAGATGAAGAATCTGAGGGGGGTATTTGCTCCTCCGTGGCAGCGGAGGAATCATCTGCGGCAAATGTCACGGCACTTCATCTCGCGCGGGAGTTATTTAGCCAGACGGTGCCATCCCTCGCGGCCGGCGCGGTCCGGTCCGTCGCTACGGCCGTCGGCCGGGTGTGCTTTCCTGATGCTGAAGTGGACCGTCAGGAAGTCTGCAGCTAAAGATCCCTTTTATTTGTGCAAATTGGCTTCCTGGTTTGTTTTTTTGCCACACATTCTAAAAAATTACAAGAAAACTCAAAACAACAACAGCAAAACTGGTGACCATGGTTGTCATTTTTCAAGAATGAAAGTCATAAACGAGAAAAAGTCCTCATTTTATTTGAATATTATCAGCAAGTATAACATTTAGTAGCGTAATGTTGAAATATTTAAGGAAAAAATACTTATATTATATTATATTAAAGTTGTAACTTTTGTAAATGTGATGAAATTAAATGAAATAATGTCAAAAATATTCTTGGAATAAAGTCCAAATCATAAGAGAATAAAGTCAAATTAGTATGGGAATAAAGTCAACATATTATGGGAATAAAGCCATAAAATTATTGTAATGAAGTCAAATTAGTATGGGAATAAAGTCAAAATGATCTTCTTCTTTTCCTTTGGGCTTATCCCTTCAGGGGTCGCCACAGCGAATCAATTGCCTCCATCTAACTCTGTCTTCTGTATCCTCTTCTCTTGCGCCAACTACCTTCATGTCCTCTTTCACTACATCCATAAACCTCCTCTTTGGTCTTCCTCTAGGCCTCCTGCCTGGCAATTCAAAACTCAGCATCCTTCTACCAATATATTCACTATCTCTCCTCTGGACATGTCCGAACCATCTCAGTCTGGCCTCTCTGACTTTATCTCCAAAACCTCTAACATGTGCTGTCCCTCTGATGTGCTCATTCCTGATCCTGTCCATCCTGGTCACACCCAAAGAGAACCTCAGCATCTTCATCTCTGCTACCTCCAGCTCTGCCTCCTGTCTTTTCCTCAGCGGCACTGTCTCTAAACCAAACAACATGGCTGGTCTCACCACAGTTTTGTACACCTTTCCTTTCATTTTAGCTGAAACTCTTCTATCACACATCACACCCGACACTTTTCTCCACCCATTCCAGCCTGCCTGCACACGCTTCTTCACCTCTTTTCCACACTCTCCATTGCTCTGGACTGTTGACCCTAAGTACTTAAAATCCTCCACCTTCTTTATCTCTTCTCCCTGTAACCTCACTCTTCCACTTGGGTCCCTCTCATTTACACACATGTACTCCGTCTTGCTGCGGCTGACCTTCATTCCTCTCCTTTCCAGGGCAAACCTCCACCCCTCAAGCTTCTCCTCCACCTGTTCCCTGCTCTCACTACATATCACAATGTCATCTGCAAACATCATAGTCCATGGAGATTCCTGTCTAACCTCGTCCGTCAGCCTGTCCATCACCATAGCAAACAAGAAGGGGCTCAGAGCTGATCCCTGATGGAGTCCCACCTTCACTCGGAACTCCTCTGTCACACCTGCAGCACACCTCACTACTGTCTTACAGTCCTCGTACATGTCCTGCACCGCTCTAACATACTTCTCTGCCACTCCAGACTTCCTCATACAATACCACAGTTCCTCTCTGGGCACCCTGTCATAAGCTTTCTCCAGATCTACAAAAACACAATGCAGCTCCCTCTGACCTTCCCTGTACTTCTCCATCAACATCCTCAAAGCAAATACTGCATCTGTTGTACTCTTTTTTGGCATAAAACCGTACTGCTGCTCACAAATGCTCACGTTTGCCCTTAGTCTAGCTTCAACTACTCTTTCCCATAACTTCATTGTATGGCTCATCAGCTTTATTCCTCTGTAGTTGCCACAACTCTGCACATCTCCCTTGTTCTTAAAAATGGGCACCAGCACACTTCTCCTCCATTCCTCAGGCATCTTCTCATTATCTAAGATCTTGTTAAACAACCCGGTCAGGAACTCTACTGCCACCTCTCCTAGACACTTCCATACCTCCACAGGTATATCATCAGGACCGAGTGCCTTTCCATTCTTCATCCTCTTCAATGCCCTCCTCACTTCTTCCTTACTAATCTTTGCTACTTCCTGGTCCACAACAGTCACCTCTTCTACTCTTTGTTCTCTTTCATTTTCCTCATTCATCAACTCTTCAAAGTACTCTTTCCATCTTCCCATGACACTACTGGCACCTGTCAATACCCTTCCATCCCTATCCTTCATCACCCTAACCTGCTGCACGTCCTTCCCATCTCTGTCCCTCTGCCTTGCCAACCTGTATAGATCTTTCTCTCCCTCCTTGCTGTCCAACCTAGCATACAAGTCATCATAAGCCCCTTGTTTGGCCTTTGCCACCTTTACTTTCACCTTACGCTGCATCTCTCTGTACTCCTGTCTACTCTCTTCAGTCCTCTCAGTGTCCCACTTCTTCTTAGCTAACCTCTTACTCTGTATACACTCCTGCACCTCCTCATTCCACCACCAAGTCTCCTTATCTACTTTCCTTCCAGATGACACACCAAGTACTCTCCTAACTGTCTTCCTGATCAAATAATGTATAAAGTGTAAATGATATAGAAATAAATTCATAATATTATTGTAATAAAGTCAAAATATTATAAGAATAAAGTCATAATATTATGGGAATAAAGTCACAATATTATGGGAATAAAGTCAGAAACATTGTGGGAATAAAGTCATAATATTATGGGAATAAAGTCACAATATTATGGGAATAAAGTCAAAATATTATTGGAATAAAGTCAAAATATTATTGGAATAAAGTAATAATATTATGGGAATAAAGTCAAAATATTTTAAGAATGAAGTAAAAATATTATGGGAATAAAGCCATAATATTATTGGAATGAAGTCAAATTAGTATGGAAATAAAGTCAAAACCTAATGGCCATAAAGTCATATTATTATGGGAATAAAGTCAAAAATGTTATGGGAATAAAGTCAAAAATATTGTGGGAATAAAGTCAAAATATTAAGGAAAATAAAGTCAAAATGGTTTAGAAATAAATTCATAATATTATTTGAATAAAGTCAAAATATTATAAAAATAAAGTCATAATATTATGGGAATAAAGTCACAATATTATGGGAATAAAGTCAAAATATTGTGGAAATAAAGTCATAATATTACTGGAGTTAAGTCACAATAATATGGGAATAAAGTCAAAATAATATTGTAATAAAGTCAAAATATTATTGGAATAAAGTATTAATATTATGGGAAAAAAGTCTAAATATTTTAAGAAAAAAGTAAAAATATTATGGGAATAAAGCCATAAATTATTGGAATGAAGTCAAATTAGTATGGAAATAAAGTCAAAATATTATGGGCATAAAGTCATAATACTATGGGAATAAAGTCAAAAATATTATGGAATAAAGTCAAAAATATTGTGGGAATAAAGTCAAAAATATTGTGGGAATAAAGTCAAAATATTATGGGAATAAAGTCACAATATTATGCAAATAATGTCAAAATATTATTGGAATAAAGTCAAAATATTATTTTAGTAAAGTCATAATATTATTGTAATAAAGTCATAATATTATGGGAATAAAGTCACAATATTATGGGAATAAAGTCAAATTAATATTGTAATAAAGTCAAAATATTATTGGAAGAAAGTAATAATATAATGGGAATAAAGTCGAAATATTTTAAGAATAAAGTCAAAATATTATGGAATAAAGTCATAATATTATTGGAATAAATTCAAAATATCATGGGCATAAAGTCAAAAATAGTGCGAGAATAAAGCCAGAATATTTTGCAATGAAAAGAAAAAACTAAAAACATAACCAGTGCGGGGAGGAGGGGGGGGGCACGGTGGCTGAATGGGTTGCATGTTGGCCTCACAGCCAGGGGGGTCAGGGTTCGATTCTCCATTGGGCAGCTCTGTGTGGAGTTTGCATGTTCCCCCCGTGCGTGTGTTGGTTTTCTCCGGGTACTCCGCNTCCTTATCTACTTTCCTTCCAGATGACACACCAAGTACTCTCCTACCTGTCTTCCTGATCAAATAATGTATAAAGTCTAAATGATATAGAAATAAATTCATAATATTATTGTAATAAAGTCAAAATATTATAAGAATAAAGTCATAATATTATGGGAATAAAGTCAGAAACATTGTGGGAATAAAGTCATAATATTATGGGAATAAAGTCAAAATATTATTGGAATAAAGTCAAAATATTAATGGAAAAAAGTAATAATATTATGGGAATAAAGCCATAAATTATTGGAATGAAGTCAAATTAGTATGAAAATAAAGTCAAAACCTAATGGCCATAAAGTCATAATATTATGGGAATAAAGTCAAAAATATTGTGGGAATAAAGTCAAAATATAAGGGAAAATAAAGTCAAAATGGTATAGAAATAAATTCATAATAATTTTTAAATAAAGTCAAAATATTATAAAAATAAAGTCATAATATTATGGGAATAAAGTCACAATATTATGGGAATAAAGTCAAAAATATTGTGGAAATAAAGTCATAATATTACTGGAGTTAAGTCACAATAATATGGGAATAAAGTCAAAATAATATTGGAATAAAGTCAAAATATTATTGGAATAAAGTATTAATATTATGGGAATAAAGTCAAAATATTTTAAGAAAAAAGTAAAAATTTTATGGGAATAAAGCCATAAATTATTGGAATGAAGTCAAATTAGTATGGAAATAAAATCAAAATATTATGGGCATAAAGTCATAATATTATGGGAATAAAGTCAAAAATATTATGGAATAAAGTCTAACATATTGTGGGAATAAAGTCAAAATATTATGGGAATAAAGTCACAATATTATGGGAATAATGTCAAAATATTATTGGAATAAAGTCAAAATATTATTGTAGTAAAGTCATAATATTATTGTAATAAAGTCATAATATTATGGGAATAAAGTCACAATATTATGGGAATAAAGTCAAAATAATATTGTAATAAAGTCAAAATATTATTGGAAGAAAGTAATAATATAATGGGAATAAAGTCAAAATATTTTAAGAATAAAGTAAAAATATAATGGGCATAAAATCATAATATTATGGGAATAAAGTCAAAATATTATGGGAATAAAGTCAAAAATATTGTGGGAATAAAGTCAAAATATTATGGAATAAAGTCATAAATATTTTGGGAGTAAAGTCAAAATATTATTTAAATAAAGTCATAATATTATTGGAATAAATTCAAAATATCATGGGCATAAAGTCAAAAATAGTGCGAGAATAAAGCCAGAATATTTTGCAATGAAAAGAAAAAACTAAAAACATAACCAGTGCGGGGAGGAGGGGGGGGGCACGGTGGCTGAATGGGTTGCATGTTGGCCTCACAGCCAGGGGGGTCAGGGTTCGATTCTCCATTGGGCAGCTCTGTGTGGAGTTTGCATGTTCCCCCCGTGCGTGTGTTGGTTTTCTCCGGGTACTCCGCTTTCCTCCCTCATTCCAAAAACATGCATGTTAGCTTCATTGGCCGCTCTAAATTGTTCATCGGTATAATTGTGAGTGTGAATGTTTGTTTGTCTATATGTGCCCTGCGATTGGCTGGCGACCAGTCCAGGGTGTACCCCGCCTCTCGCCCAAAGCCAGCTGGGATAGGCTCCAGCATCCCCGCCACCCTAATGAGGATAAGCGGCATAGAAAATGAATGAATAACCAGCGGGAAAAATGAGGGTAAAAACCCCAAAAGCTTGATGTTCCTTCTCACGCTCCTGCGCGTCTTTGTGTGTCGTCATCCGCGGAAGCATTCAAAGTCCCCTCGGCATGAAAATGGCTTTCATTTAATGGGCCACGGCTGGAGGAAAAGGGGATGGAGGGAGTTTTGGGGTAACGGATTGGCTACACTTGACGTCTGCACGTAAGTGGTAGCCCACACTCGCACGCTCACAAACGCATCACGTGACTCGGCGACCGAGACGCGGCGGCGAATCCACCCTTTGATCCTGAACCACTGCTTGGCCGCTTTTCTTTACACGGTATGTCCTGGTTATCATTTATATGCAGTATATTTAATTTTAATGAATATTATCACAATGATTAAAATATTTCATAACGGATATATTGATGTTTTGGTTGAGGGAAAGTTATGAAAATATTGGAATAAGTTTGAAATATGGTAGGAATAAAGTCATAATTTTATGACAAGAAAGTATTTGGGAAGAAAATCAGCAGAAATGCAAAAAAAACCCCAAAATTATGTAATTAAAAAAATAAAAATAAAGTCTAAATATTTGGACAGCAAAGGGAGAAAACTAGAAAATGTTCCACAGTGAACTAAAAAACCACAATGTCATTTTAATAGCTTATGGTTGAATTATTAAAGAAAAATGTTTTTAATATACATAAACCAACAAAAAAATATATTTTTTAAAAATTTCAACAAATATTTTTAGGAATATTATTACTAATATAATATATATATTATATAATAAGCAGAATTATAATATAATTACTAATATGACTAATTACCGAAAGCATTAAAATAATTTTAAAATATATTTTTTATATATTTATCGTGTTTATTTATCGAAGAAGGAGAGGAGTAAGGTGTGTCCGTAGGAGGAGAGAGAAGAGGAATGCTAAGAGTCTAGAACTAAGAGTTGGGACTTTGAATGTTGGAACTATGACAGGAAAAGGTAGAGAATTAGTTGACATGATGCAGAGAAGGAAGATCCAGGAGACCAGGTGGAATGGTAGCAAGGCTAGAAGCTTAGGAGCAGGGTTCAAGCTGTTCTATCATGGAGTAGTTAGGAAGAGAAACGGAGTAGGGGTGATTTTGAAGGAGGAATTTGCTAGCAACGTCCTGGAGGTAAAAAGAGTGTCAAATAGAGTGATGAGCCTGAAGCTAGAAATGGAAGGTGTGATGTTCAATGTTGTTAGTGGATATGCTCCACAGGTAGGATGTAAGATGGAGGAGAAAGAGAAATTTTGGTCAGACCTGGATGAAGTGATGCAGAACATCCCCAGAAGTGAGAGAGTTGTCATTGGTGCGGACTTCAATGGGCATGTTGGTGCAGGAAACAGAGATGATGAGGAGGTGACGAGCAAGTTTGGTATCTAGGAGAGGAACGCAGAAGGACAGATGGTGGTCGACTTTGCAAAAAGGATGGAAATGGCTGTAGTGAATACTTTCTTCCAGAAGAGACAGGAACATAGGGTGACCTACAAGAGTGGAGGTAGGAGCACACAGGTAGACTACATCTTGTGTAGAAGGTGTAACCTGAAGGAGGTCAGTGGTAGGTGAAAGTGAAGCCAGACAGCATAGGATGGTGGTGTGTAGGATGACTCTAGTGGCGAGAAGGATGAAGAAGGTAAAGGCAGAGCAAAGGACGGAATGGTGGAAGATGAAAAAGGAGGAGTGTTGCGTCACTTTTAGGAAGGAGTCGAAAAAGGCTATGGGTGGCCAGGAAGTCCTTCCAGATGACTGGACAACTACAGCTACTGTGATCAGGCAGACAGGTAGGAGAGTACTTGGTGTGTCATGTGGAAGGAAAGTACGGTTTTATGCCAAAAAAGAGTACAACAGATGCAGTATTTGCTTTGATGATGTTGGTGGAGAAGTACAGGGAAGGTCAGAGGGAGCTGCATTGTGTTTTTGTAGATCTGGAGAAAGCTTATGACAGGGTGCCCAGAGAGGAACTGTGGTATTGTATGAGGAAGTCTGGAGTGGCAGAGAAGTATGTTAGAGCGGTGCAGGACATGTACGAGGACTGTAAGACGGTAGTGAGGTGTGCTGCAGGTGTGACAGAGGAGTTCCGAGTGAAGGTGGGACTCCATCAGGGATCAGCTCTGAGCCCCTTCTTGTTTGCTATGGTGATGGACAGGCTGACGGACGAGGTTAGACAGGAATCTCCATGGACTATGATGTTTGCAGATGACATTGTGATATGTAGTGAGAGCAGGGAACAGGTGGAGGAGAAGCTTGAGGGGTGGAGGTTTGCCCTGGAAAGGAGAGGAATGAAGATCAGCCGCAGCAAGACGGAGTACATGTGTGTAAATGAGAGGGACTCAAGTGGAAGAGTGAGGTTACAGGGAGAAGAGATAAAGAAGGTGGAGGATTTTAAGTACTTAGGGTCAACAGTCCAGAGCAATGGAGAGTGTGGAAAAGAGGTGAAGAAGCGTGTGCAGGCAGGCTGGAATGGGTGGAGAAAAGTGTCGGGTGTGATGTGTGATAGAAGAGTTTCAGCTAAAATGAAAGGAAAGGTGTACAAAACTGTGGTAAGACCAGCGATGTTGTTTGGTTTAGAGACAGTGCCGCTGAGGAAAAGACAGGAGGCAGAGCTGGAGGTAGCAGAGATGAAGATGCTGAGGTTCTCTTTGGGTGTGACCAGGATGGACAGGATCAGGAATGAGCACATCAGAGGGACAGCACATGTTAGAGGTTTTGGAGATAAAGTCAGAGAGGCCAGACTGAGATGGTTGGGACATGTCCAGAGGAGAGATAGTGAATATGTTGGTAGAAGGATGCTGAGTTTTGAATTGCCAGGCAGGAGGGCTAGAGGAAGACCAAAGAGCAGGTTTATGGATGTAGTGAAAGAGGACATGAAGGTAGTTGGCGCAAGAGAAGAGGATACAGAAGACAGAGTTAGATGGAGGCAATTGATTCGCTGTGGCGATCCCTGAAGGGCCCAAAGCCCAAAGAAAAAGAAGATTTATCATGTATTTTTTTGTATTTTTGGCAAATGTGGTTGGGAAAAAAGTAATGATATTACTGGAATAAGGCTGAAATATTATTGGAATAAAGTCATAAGGTTATGGAAAGAACATTTACAAAAAGAAAAGTGATATCAGAAAAAAAATACCAGCAGAAATGCCAAATAATAGCAAAAAGTTTTTGAGAACAATGTTCAAATATGAAGAGAAAAAAAGGTGCACTGTAATGAGGAGAAAGTTGCATTTTAGGGGAATAAACTATAAACTAAACTAAAATAAACTAATATTAGGAGCATAAATATACATAAATAAACACACAAAAAACATACTTTAAAGAGAAAAAAATGCACAATATAATATAATAGAATTAAAATATAATATTATATAATAAGAATATACAGTAGCGTGCAAAATAATAGCAGTCCAATGGCAAGGTGTGACAGACAACTATGAAAATGGATGGAAGAATAACCAGAATGGCAAAGGCTCAGCCGATGATCAGCTCCAGGACGATCAAAGACAGTCTGGAGTTACCTGTAAGTACTGTGACAGTCTGTGTGAAGCTAATCTATTTACAAGAATCCCCCGCAAAGTCCCTCTGTTAAAAGGCATGTGCAGAAGAGGTTACAATTTGCCAAAGAGCACATCAGCTGGCCTAAAAAGAAATGGAGGAACATTTTGTGGGCTGATGAGAGTAAAATTGTTCTTTTTGGGTCCAAGGGCCGCAGACAAACTCTGAATTGAAGCCACAGTACACAATGAAGACAGTGAAGCACCACAATATGGGCATGTTTCTCCTACTATTTATCCCATAGCAGGGATTATGGATGAGTTTGCATATGTCAGAATACTTGAAGAGGTCATGCTGCCTTATGCTGAAGAGGACACGGCCTTGAAATCAACAAGACAATCACCCCCAACACACTAGGAAACCAGCACCATCTTCTTATGGAGGGGCCAGCCCAATCCCCGTTTGCCAGTGAAACCATCAAAGCATGCAACTTTGGGAGTCCCACTCAGGATACCGATCGACCACTTTGGTTCCCGGAATAACTTTTTTCATCATAATCGGCGTGACGACAAACAGCATTCGGAGTCATCGATCCGATTAGAACTTCGAATGAGTGCATTTAGACCCACGGATGGATTGATTAGTCAGTCGGTCATGGTGACCAAGAGTGTTGTATTGTCCGGCTGAGTCACACACACACACACACACGAGCACACACGCACACACACACACACACAGCCAGTACATACCATGTAGCGGCTTATGGCCGTGGTAATTGTGGGCAACACAGTGAGGCCATAGAAGAGCGGGGGTGGCATCGGAACAAAGCTCTAAATCAAGATGTCTGACACATGCTCAGCAGACACTTTGCCGTTTGTCAGCGCGCATGAATGGAACCAAAAAGCAAAAAAAAAACGAGGCTCGGACGCGGCGCTTCGCTCGGCGAGGCCTTGGACGCGGCATAAGAGGGCTTTTCTTTCGGGTCGGCTGCAACACTGAGCGCTTTGTGGCGCCGCCAATCAAAGGGGAAAATGACGAGCGCTGCTACGCCGTAATGCACGGGTTGGCAACGTTTCTAGGGGCATCACAGAACTTGATATAAAACGTGTACATGCTAAGATTTTGTCAAAATAGACACCATTAGAAGGCCAAAAATATTGAAAATCACATCATATTCTGCTCGCTAGGCGTCGGTAATGTTACTTTGATGAGACATTCGCTTACATGACACCACCTGGACTTGCACTGCATGGAAAAAAAAGTTCTCCTCCCTTTCCATGTGGAAGTGGTGCTTTTTTTTGGCTTCGCCTGTTGTCCTTCTCCCCCACTGTGTCTCAAAACCCACACACAATTTGTCAATGTTGCTTAAATGGGTTGTATTTAGTTCTACCTTGTTTGATTTTTGAAAGCAAATTTGCAAAAAATTACATTTATACTTTTACACCTCAACACCCTTCCGGAAGTGATGTCATCGGGGTGACGCCTCTCAGCTAACAGGGAGTAAACAAACGCTTCTCAGGTCAGATGGTGGACTTGGTTTGGTATATTTGTTATCAAAATTGTAGTCGTGGCAAAATGTTGTGTTGCTGCTGGATGTTAGCAATGTCCCAGTGTGTCCTAATTTTGTCCCCGCAGAGATCCCGTAGCTTACGCGTAAAAGAGTTGCGCAATGTGGTGTAAAAAAAATAACAATAGGAGCGTAAGGGCGACTGTAGGGGTGTTATATTATGTCTACGGGGCTCTAAAAGTAGTAAAAACTGTCTTAGAAGGTCATCGACAGTTTTTCTATGCTCTAATCGAAAAGAACAATATTGCATTTATTCATTTTTTTGGAGGAAATTCCCTTTTCACGGTCGGGTGCGGAATTAAACGCAACAACCGAGGGACGACCCCGGAAATTTGGCCCAGGAAGAGCCCGATCAAATTTTACTAGTAAAAGGGGCGTCTCAGAATACTCGACTTTGTGAGTATCACATTTGGAGGAGTTTGACTGGACTACCGATCTCCCAGTCATGTGATCAAGATTGTACCATTGTAACCAGATGGGGTGCCCATACATTTACTTTTTATTATAAAAAGCCTATTTTTATGTCGTACTTAAAAAATACATTTAAAAAAATGATTTTCATATTTTGACTTTATTCACGTCAGTCTAAAGTTTTTTTTCCATTTTCCATTTTTGCTCAAATGACTTTATTTTCCTCATAATAGCATTATTATTACTTATTTGGATTCTTCTTTATGGGCATGCCTGCAAAACCAAGCTCACCCTGTTAGTTCCCAGAATTAGTTTATAAATACTTTTTTTCAACTCATAATATTATGCTTGCAATATTGCAATTTAAAAATACCACTTTTTTAGGATATTCTTTGGACTTTATTGCCATCACATTGGGACCTTCTTCCACAGCCTAATTTTCAAAAACTTTGTTTGTTTTGTTTCTCATAATATTACGACTCAAAGAAAAATGGACTTTAATATTTCCACTTTATGTGACTAACATGACATTATTATTCTTCATAATTTAGTTTTTTAATAGTTTATTCTGCTAATATTGCAGTTTTTTCATTGTTATCCTCATTTTCCAAAAATGTCTTCTTAGAACGCAACTTCTTTCTCTCAATATTTCATCTTTATTCTCACTTCCCCTTTCTGCTGCTTTGTTTTTTTTTAAATTTATTTTCCAACCATTTCAACTTCTTTTTTGTAATTTTTTCCCCCTTGTAGTTATGACTTTATTTCCATAATATTTTGACTTTATTCCTACCTGTTTCTTGGAATATGACACCTTAAAAAAAATATCCATAATACTCGATGCTGGTCAAATGTCATTTTTTTATAATATTGCAACTTTTTTCATGTGAAATGAGGAATTTTTTATTATTATTTACTTTATCCTCATAAAATTATAGCAGTTTTTGTTCATTTTTTGCTGTTGTTTTTTTCAAATGTATTTTCCAACCATTATTCCTTTAACATTATGTCCTAACGTTATCATTTTTTTATACAACCCAAATTTCCAAAACAGATGACTTTTTTTCATGTACTAGTAACTCGATGTTATGTATTTTTTGTTCTGTTTTTGAATATTTTAATGTTATTCTTGTAAGACGACTTCTTCTTCTATTCTGTTAAAATGTTCACTTGATCCTTTTGAAATGACGGCCGTTTCCTCCATTTTTGTTACTCTTTTTATTTTTCTTGTTACATAAAATTTTGGCCCGATCAAAAAACAGCGGCGGGCCACAAACGGGCACCCCCCCACCAGCCCGCACATTGGACACCCCTGCTGTAGATACAACTCAGGCGCCATTTTGATTGTGGAACCTGACGGGGGCCGGTGAGTGTTTGGCCTCAGGGCGTCCCAAATGGGAATCAAAGTGTGTGTGTGGGAGGGGGGGGGGTTTAGCTAGAACAGGGGATTTTTTGTATCGGGGAAAAGAGAAGCTCGGGCACTTCATCTTCTCTTCTGTGCGCTGCCAAAAAGGCCAAAGGTCAAAAGTCAGGGCGATTGGAGAATTCCGCGCCGCATGCCGACAGATCGGGTTTCAGGGGCGGGGGGGGGGCGCCGCA
>QODF01000190.1:756594-770687 GCA_024372805.1 Oostethus manadensis
TCTACGTTCCTACCCTCACCTATGGTCATGAGCTTTGGGTAGTGACCGAAAGGACAAGATGGCGGGTACAAGCGGCCGAAATGAGTTTTCTCCGCAGGGTGGCTGGGCTCTCCCTTAGAGATAGGGTGAGAAGCACTGTCATCCGGGAGAGACTCGGAGTAGAACCGCTGCTCCTCCACATTGAGAGGAGCCAGATGAGGTGGCTCGGGCATCTGGTTAGGATGCCTCCCGAACACCTTCCTGGGGAGGTGTTCAGGGCACGTCCAACCGGTAGGAGACCTCGGGGAAGACCCAGGACACGTTGGAGAGACTATGTCTCTCAGCTGGCCTGGGAACGCCTCGGCATCCGCTGGGAAGAGCTGGAAGAAGTGGCCGTGGAGAGGGAAGTCTGGGCTTCCCTGCTTAGGTTGCTGCCCCCGCGACCCGACCTCGGATAAGCGGAAGAAAATGGATGGATGGATGGATGTTTTCAGAAGTATAATGTTACACTGACAGTGGTTTTGTGGTAGGTGTTAGGATGCCAGCAGTTTACATATTTGCACTGCCAGTATGCTAACATGTTAGCATTTTAACCATTTATCAGGTATTGACACTTAACACTATCAAGCTAGGCGTTAACATGCAAACAGTTAGCATGCAAGCATCTTTGCTATTTTCAAACCTATAAACTTACATAGTGTTTTCGTGTACTAGCATGCTAAAATTAGCATATTCATTTTTAAACATATTTTCAAAGTATAAACTTACTTTGGCAGTGATTTTGTAGTAGGTGGTAGCATGCCAATAGTGTTTATGTTGGCATTGTTAGTTTTAGCAGTTTGGCCATTTTTTCAGGTACTATCAGATATTGGCACTTAGCGCTAGGTGTTAACATGCTAACAGCTAGCATGCTGAAATTATCATATTTGTTTTTTGTGGTAAGTGTAACCAGGCTAACAAGAATCATTCATTGTACACAAACAACAAAATAAACCATAACCATGTTAACAGTTTACATGTTAGCATCGTTAGTATGCTAACATCATCATGTTAGCATTTTAACCAGTTATCAGGTGTTATCCTACATTGACACTATCGTGACGCTATCATGCCAGGCGATAACATGCTAACAGTTAGCATGCAAGCATCTTTGCTATTTTCAAAGCTATAAACGTACATAGACAGTGTTTTCATGGTTGGTTTTAGCATGGTAGCAGCTAGTATGTTAGCATTACTGGCGTGCTAAAATTAGCTTATACATATAATTTTTGCTATTTTCAAATGTACAAACTTTAAATTGGCAGTGGTTTCGTGGTAGGGGTTAGCATGTTAACAGTTTACATGTTACCATTGCTAGTGTTAGCATTTTAGCAATTTTTTAGGTATTATTTGATATTGGCACTTAACGCTATCATGCTAGGTGTTAGCATGTTAATGTCGCTAGCATGCTAAAATGACCATATTAGTTTTTTTTAGCTCTTTTCAAAAGAATAAACCTACATTGACAGCGATTTTCTGTTTTGTCCTTCATGGGTCATATTGTTGTTGCCGCTAGGCTGCCCGGCATGCCTTGCGGGCACTTGTAAACATCATTTTGGGTCCCGTGTTGTTGTTTACCAACCGTGTCAATCTATGTGATATGTTTTTTGTTTTGTTGCACCGTGAGAAAGTCAGAAAGTCCTTCTGTTCTTCTGACCCGTCAGATCCGTAAAAAAACGCACCACGGCGGTCCGAACTGCAGCGTCGGACGGAAACATCGGCGGGTTCGTCGGTGGTTTCTTGTTGTCGCGGTGTTGCGTCATGAAACGGGTCATTGATGGATCGCATCTAAAAGGTGGGACTTGCCCCCGCCCACCACACACGCACCCCCTAAGCTGTTTGGAGTGTTGGGATCAGGGGCGACTCTCGGCGCATAATTGGGGCGACTCATTTGGCAAGGGTTGGGGGGGCGGTATCTTTGATGCCAAGCCCGCTAACAATGTGTCCTTTCTGCGCCCGGCAAGAAGCGGCCAGCGGGGTTCCGGCCAAAAGGGGAAAACGTAAACGGGGGATTAGCCAGACTAATGGCCCCCGCTTGTCATTGATGTTAATTAGCGTTAATTAGGAGGCCCTTCATTTAGCGCCTCGGCCCAGAACTTTCGCCAACATGTCGTAGCACAGCTCGCTCCGGCTTCGCTCGTCCAAGGTGGGTCATTTTTCAAAACTCGGCGGTACCATCTTGTCAAACGGCAACAGTTTGAAGCCGATTCTGGTGGGCTGGATACAACCTCAGACCTGTGACGATAACCACAGAACAGGAAGTATCTCTATGGAAAAAGAATACAACTTGATGCCACTAAAATGACATCATTTTTCCTCACCAGATTATTCCTGTAAAATTCTGACTTTTTTCCATTTTGATTTTTTAATCTTTTTTTAAATCTTTTTTTATCTCACTTTACTCTCATAAGATTATTGCTGTTTGTTTCCATTTCTGCCATTTTTAAAATCCCAGGTTTTCCAGATCTCCTGACTGTGTGGCCAATGTGCTAACCACTCAGCCACCGTGCGGCCCCATTTTTAAAATATTTATTTTAATATTATCAATTTTAAAAATATATATTTTTTCTTGAATATTTCAACTCGATACTACTAAAATGAGGTCATTTTTCCTCATAATGAGATTATTCCTGTAAAATTTTGATTTATTTGTCTATTTAAAAAAATGTTTTTTAGAATTTTAAGTTACTTTTATATTTGCACTTTACTTGCATAAGACTATTGCTGTTTTTTTCCATTTCTGCTGGTTTTTTTTAAATATTTATTTTAATATTAACACATTTTCTTTAATATTTCAACTACTCAAATAAAATATTTTTCTCAAAATATTATGGAATTATATCTGTAAAATTGTATTCCTGTAAAATTTTTATTTTTTTCTATTTTCTTTTATATTTTAGAATTTTAAGTTACTTTTTATATTTGCATTCGACTCTCCTAAGATTATTGCTGTTTTTTTCTTATTTCCATTTAAAAAATATTTATTTTAATGTTATCACTTAAAAAAATAAAATATATATTTTCTTTAATGTTTCAACTCGATGCTACGAAAATGAGATCATTTTTCCTCACAAAAGTACAAGATTATTTGTGTAAAACTGTGACTTTTTTCCATTTTTTTATTTTTTTTTATCTTTTGCACTTTACTCTCATAAGATTATTGCTGTTTTTAAATATTTATTTAATATTACTTGTACAACTTTAAAAACTATATTTTCTTGAATATTTCAACTCCATGCTACAATACTGACATAAGTTTTAAAATTAAAAATTAAAAATTTAAAAAATTTAAAATTACAATTTAAAATTGTAGCTTTTTCTTTAGACTTTTAGATTTTTTTTATATTTGGACTTTAGTCTCATGAGATTATTGCAGTTTTTTCAATTTCTGCTGTTTTCTTGTAATATTATGTCTTAAAAATACTATGCTACAAAAATGACATCATTTTTTCTCATAACATTTTTTAGATTGTTTAAAGATTTCTTTGAAAACTTTCTAGCTAAGATTTTTCCTGTTTTTAAATAAATGTACTTTTTTGTTTATTTGTATACTTTCCATATTCAAACTTCAGTCGGATGAAATTATTGCTGTTTTTTTGCATTTCTAGTTTTTCTAGTTAGATTACTTTTTTTTATTTTGGATTTTTAATTTTTGGACTTAATTCGCATTAAATTATTGTTTTTTTCCCACCTTTCTACTGATTTTTTAATATTTTCATATCTTTTGATATTTCAACCTTATGCTACAAAAACAATATAATTTTTCCTCATTAAATTATGAGTTTATTCTTGTAAAATTTTGACTTTGTGATTTTTAGATTATTTATTTAATAGAAAATTGTATTATTAGAAATATAGAAAACAAATATAGAATTGTGACATTTTTCTATTTTGGTTGAGTTTTTTAGATGAATATTTTTTTAAATGATTCCTGTTTTTTTCCCATTTGTGATGTTTCGTAACATTAAGACTTTTTAAAAATAATATAGTCTTCTTTAAAATTTTCAACTCGATGCTACTAAGATGACATAATTTTTCCCTAATAAAATCAAGATTGTATTCCACTCAAAATTTGACTTTTCTCTCTTAGAATTTTGACATTACTATTTCACCCGCCCCGCCGCCCTCAAAACGGGGGTGGGGGCATCAAGCGTATTTGTGATCTCTTTGCACCCACGATTCCTCCGCTGAGACATAATCGGCCACTTTGTCGGCTCGGTTAACCCCGTATTGTCCTGGGGGGCCCCCATTAAGCCATCCACAATACCTCCCCCGCCGAATCCCCTCCCCCCACGGGTGGCGGCAGATTTATGCAGCATGCACGTTGTGGAAGTGGCAAACGTTGAGGCCATGCCCCGCACGCTACCTGAGGCCGCCCCTTCCTTCCACCGGGCGTGGATCGGGGGGTGTGAAGTGGGGGGCCCACACTTGGAAGAAGAAGCGAGGGGGGGGGGGCAGGCGCTCCTCTGTGGCCAACACCTGGTATCACTTTATTAACCCCCGCCTGCCTTGACCCCTGAGAGGCAGGGAACATGGGGGAGGGTAGAGGGTGGGGTGTCCAAAGGGCGCATGGACGTCACCATGCAGCCTTTGAAGGGGGAAGCAATGCGATGACTTTACCAGTACCGTGACCCCCCCTGACCCTGGATCACCTCCAGCCCCCCCATTACACCCCTGACTTGCAGCTGCCAAGCATCGCCACGGTGGACGTAAAGATGGCAAGTAAGAGAGAGAGAGAGGGTGAGCGGAGGAAGGAAGGCGAAGCGGCAAGAAGGGGGCCACGCCAAAAGGTCAGGCGTTGGTCAGAGTTTTTTATTGGGACTGCAGCAGCGAGGGAGGGGGCGGGAGAATGCGTTAAAGACCACCGTCAGAGATTTTAACTGCAGGGAGGGGAATGTGGCCTTTTTCCACCCCTGTACGCATCTAGCGGCGAGAGGACGGACCCCCGAGTCCGGCGCTTAAGTACAGAGGAGTTAAGTGATGCCACGCCCACGGGCCGGGGTCACGCCGCTTCTACTCAAGGGGCGAAAAACGGCGACTCGACGGACGACGTCCTCGCCTCACCCCGGTTTATTCGGGTGGGTAGTCGGCGTCTCACGGCAGACGGTGGAAATTCCAGCAGAGGATGTCACGGCGGAGGATTAGCGCTGATCTGAGCCGACGTCACCGTCCGAAAAACCCTCAATGAGCCACTGATTAGTCGCTGGCACGGTCATTAGGGATTCGGCGTCCACAAATAGGACGCGTAAGAGCCAGATGACCTTTTCATTAAAATCAACATGGGCGGCGGGAGGAGAAGTCCGGAAGGAGGATGGGGGTGGGGGGTGCGTCAGAAGTTTGAGACTTATGGATGGAGACCTTGGCTAGAAGCTCAGAACCTGTAGCCCTATTTAGGTTGCATGTTTGGTACTGTATTATTTTTACTCATTTACCCATGTTACCTTTTTTACCCATTTTACCCTTTTTTCCCATTTCACATTTTTTACCCATTTTATATTTTTTACCCAATTTAACCATTTTACCCATTTATCCATGTTACCTTTGTTTTTTTTACCCATTTTACCAATTTTACCCATTTTACCCTTTACCCATGTTACCTTTTTTACTCATTTTACCCTTTTTACCCATTTACTCATTTTACCCATTTATCCATGTTACCTTTTTTACCCATTTTACCCTTTACCCATTTTAAATTTTTTACCCATTTACCCATTTTACCCGTCACCCATTTTTTCCATTTTACCCAGTTACCCATTTTACCCATTTTACTTATTTATCCATTTTACCTTTTTTACCCATATAACCCATTTATCTATTTTACCCGTCACCCATTTAATCCATTTTACCCATTTACCCATTTGATCATTTTTACCCATTTACCAATTTTACTCATTTACCCATTTGATCAATTTTACCCATTATATTTATTTACCCATTTTACCCATTTACCCATTTTACCCATTTACCCATTTTACTCATTTACCTATTTTACCCATTTACCCATTTTACTAATTTACCTATTTTACCCATGTACCCATTTTATTTATTTACCCATTTTACCCATTTTCCCATTGTATTTATTTACCCATTTTACCCATTTTACCTTTTTATTTATTTACCCATTTTATCCATTTACCCATTGTATTTATTTACCCATTTTCTCATTTTATTTATTTACCCATTTTACCTTTTTATTTATTTACCCATTTTATCCATTTACCCATTGTATTTATTTACCCATTTTCTCATTTTATTTATTTACCCATTTTACCCATTTTACCTTTTTATTTATTTACCCATTTTACCCATTTACCCATTGTATTTATTTACCCATTTTACTCATTTTACCCATTTTATTTTTTTATTTAACCATTTTACTCATTTTCCCATTTTACCCATTTACCCATTTTACTCATTTACCCATTTTACTCATTTTCCCATTTTATTTATTTACCCATTTAATCCATCTAACCATTTTACTCATTTACCCATTTGATCAATTTTACCCATTTTACTCATTTACCTATCTTTCTTTTTTTGGGGGGTGTAAATAAGCTTGTCTTCTTCCCACTCCTTTTCCAGCCCAATTGTTTTCTGTGTTTTGATTACGTTCTCTTCTGTGTATTTTTAAATTACTTTTTTCTTTTAATATTTTGATTAGTCTCAATAAATTACTGATGCTTTTCCATTACTGCTGTTTTTAAAAGTATATATATATATATTTTTTTCTCATTATGATTTTATGACTTCAAATTATATATATATATACTTTTGAAATATTTCCATTCTATACTACAAAAATTACTGACTTTTTCCTCAGAATATTGGGACTTTATTCTCAAAAAACATTTTTCTTTTAATATTTTGACTTTATTCCCGTGAAAATTACAACTGTTTTTGTCATTTCTGCTGTTTTATTTTTTTAATTTTCCAACTTTTTTCTTGTAAATGTTCTTCTCGTAATTCTGACTTTATTCCCATAATATTTAGACTTTATTTTCTTAATGATTTTTCCTTTTATTTTTTTTATTTTTGTTAAATGATATTTTTTAGACTGTACCCTGGTGACAGTTACCATGGCGGCATCACAGGCCCGCCCCGCAAAAGACGACGACAACGACCAGCCGGCTAGCAAGCGAGGCCTGGTCGTCATGGAAACCAGTATGTATAAAGTATGCGAGATCAGGCCTTTGTAGTAAAGTTGTCAATAACGCCAGTCCAAAGACTTCTTCGCGGCAGGACAGATGACTGCCGGGCACCCGCCCAAACTCCAATTACGCCAAGGCTAACACGAAGCGGAAAACAAAACAGGTTAACTCCTGACTCAACCCCCAACCCTGCAGTGCAGCGTCAACACCGGCCCAGTCACAAGGACTTCAACCCTCAGCCGGGGTGCAGAGGTTAATTCAAGGCCTGATCACATGACCGCAGCTTGGCCAGTTAGACATACAGTGCGCTAGATATGCTAAGAAGTTTATATATATGTATATATATGTACACATATATATAAACATACAGTAGTGTTCAAAACAATAGCAGTCCAGTGTGACTAAGAAGATGAGGTACTGTTATTAGTATATTTGTATTGCTACACGGCAAACAAGTTACCAGTAGGTGCAGTAGATTCTCAGAAAACAAACAAGAGCCAGCATTCATGATATGCACGCTCATAAATTATTATGAGGAAAAATGATATAATTTTCTTGAAACAGTATAAGAAACAAAGTTAGGTTGTGTAAAAAGTTCCTAGAATAAAGTAAAGTAATAAATATTACGGCAATAAAGGAGAGATCAAAGTTAAACAAGTTACATAAAAAACTCCAACTGTAATAACAAGAAAGAAATGAAAATATGAATAAAAAATGTGCCGTTTTACGTGAACCATCGTGTTTTATATTATAAGACACAAACAAGATAAAGTTGTCAGTCGTGGAAAAGGACGAGAATAAAGTAAAAATATTACAAAAATACCTTTATGAAGATTGTTTAAGAACAAAATGAAATATTTTGACATTTAAAACCAAAAAAAGGGCAAAAAGTGAAGCTGGTAGAAGAATGTGTTTTTTATGACGTAACTAATATAAGTTCAGCGATTTTTGCTTGGTATCCCGACGGTATCATCGGCTGTTGGTAGATACAAGTTCTTTCTTTCGCTTTATGGAAGTGACATTCCTGGAGTGGAGGAAACAGAAACCCTTGTTTAGAAGTGAAACCCCCTCCCGCCCGTCCCCTTTTTTTCATCCTCCTCGTTTTGGAGCCCTGGGTCAAAGGCCGGGACCCCCTCCAGCTTCAGAGACATGTCGGGTCATGCGAGCCACATAGCAATGCCTGTATAGGCCCCCACCCCACCCACAGCCCCCGCCGTGCCCAGCAGAGACAAACCCTGTAACACAAGAGGTGTGAGGTGGGCTACCTGGGCCGGTTTGTGTGGCGCCCCCCACAAAACTCCCAAGGATTCCCGAAGCATCCATAATGTAAACAAACAGCTCGCTTGGTCCTGGGGCTGAAAAACCCCGCGGTTCCTGTGATTAACCCCAGCGTCCCGAGACTTTTGCGCAAAACCCCGGAAAGAAATGTCGATAAATAATTCAGAGGAAAGCGCCGTCGCTGCAAACGGGGGCCAAAGTTGGGCGGATAGCGAAAACAAAAAAAGAAAAGGACGCGTCGAATGAAAACAGGCAGTTTTTTATGCCGCGTCTCCGCTGCCAAGCGTCAAAGGTCACGGGACTCGCCGGGGCTTCGGCCGCTCGCGTCCGCCCCGCGCTGACTCGGCAGATGGGGCCCCAGCGCCGGGGCTCCCGCACCAGAAGCCTGAGTGTGAAAAATGGCGGAGGCGAAGAAACAAATAAGCAGATAAATCCTGGGGACATTGGGGTTGGGAGGGTTGGGAAGGTGGGGGGTGCCGAGCAGGAACAGATAAATCTCCCCGCCGAGGCGGCGTCCCTAACCTCTTAATCAACCCCGATGGGCCAAAGGAAACCCAGCTGACGCTGCGAGCGCACGGCATAGGAAATGAAGGGACGGGAAAGCCGCTGATGACAAAGCGAGCTCGGGGAGCCCTTAGCCAACATGCCACTTGTGGCTCCCGGGGGCCATTTGCGCCACGCGCCCAGGTTATGTACCTGCCGCCCTGACGGCACGTGTTTGGCAGGAACCCCGCCGCCCCCCCCCCCCTCCTCAAAACTGCAGCGTTGCATCGTCAAACCCGCCGTAAATTAAGCAGCGCCCTCCGCGTTTCCTCGGCCATCCTGTGCGGTCATGTTTACCCCCCGCCACGGCACCCTTCGTGTGGTAAGGGCGTGTTTGCACCACCCCCCGGCACCCCCACCACCCACCGCTGACCCCCTCCCAGCCATCCATCACATCCAGTGGAAGCTCTAATAGGACAAGCTGTGGCAAAGTGGAGCTTGCGTGAAACCAAACGTCAAATCCTGTCCCCGCTTCACCGACCGCCCCCACCCCCGCCCCCGCCCGCCCAACCTTTTTGATGACGCCATGCGGCCTTCGACACCCACGGCGAGATGACACAGACCTCGCGGGACCTCCTGACCCGCGTTTGCTCGGCACACGGAGGTTATGAGCATTTATGGGATTTCAACGCGGCACTCAAGGCCCCACAACTGACTTTTAAAAATAAAACTAAATCTACCATGTTTGCTCTTTCATACAAAGTCTTTATTTTTTTTACTTCTTCATTTTTAAAAACATTTCTTCACTTTTTGAAAGTTTTTTTTTCTTTTATTATTTTTCAAAACATAAAAATGTTTACTATGAGCAACAACAATATTTGCCAAGTCTAAGATTTCAATATTAAAAATAATAATTTTACAATTTAAAAAGTTTTTTGAGTAAAAAGACACATTTCTACGAGAATAGAAGTTGTAATTTTACAAGAAAAAAAGTTTGAATATGACGAAAATAAAAGTCTTAATTTTATCAGAAAAAAATTGTAATTTTACGAGACGTCATCGTTTTATGTGAAAAAAGTTGTGACTTTACGGGAATAAAAGTCATAATTTTACAGGAACAAAAATCCTAATTTTCCAAGAACAACATTTGTAATTTTACGTGAAATTTAAAAAAATAATAATTTTCAGAAAAAAAAAATGCAACTACACGTAAAAAAAGTTGTAATTTTACGAGAAAAAATTTGTAGTAATATGAGATTAAAAGTCACAATTTTACGAGTAAAACATTTAGAATTTCCAAAAAAAGAAAATCCTAATTCTCAGAGAAAAATGTAATTTTAGAAGAAGAAATATGTAACTTTACCAAAAAAAGTAATTTTACAAATTTTTTTTTAATTTTATGTGAAAAAAGTAATAATTTTACGTGAAAAAGGTCATAATATTACAAGAGTTGTAATTTGACAAGAAAAAAGTCGAAACATTACGAGGTAGGTAACTTTTATAAGAAAAAAAGTGGTTATTTTACAAGAATAAAAGTCATAATTTTATGGGAGAGAAATCTTAATTTTATGGGAAAAAAAGTTGTAATTTGACTTTACAGGCATTGCCTGAGACAGCTATGAAAAGTCGACCTTTTATGTGGAAGGGCGTGGCACGGAATGTGGAAGTGAAATGATGCTAATCATGATGCTAACCCATGCTAACCTGTTTTTGTCCAATTGTCTGTTTTGCTGTCCCGTTTTATAAAAGCTTGCCGAAGCAAGAGGAAAGTTTCCCTCCTTCCCGAAGAACTACAATCACACCTCATACCATAAAAAATGGGACTAGTGTGACCTATTGCATTGTCTAATATTCCTTTTTTTTACTTTTGTCTCGTAAAATTATGACTTTTTTCTTTTAAAATTACAACTTTTTTCGTAACGTTCTTGACCTTTTAAGCATATTTTTCGAAATAAACTTTATAAAACTTTTTTTTCTAAAATTACAAAGTTTTTTCTTTTAAAATTACAACTTTTTTTTTCCTAAAATTACAACATTTAAAGCATATTTATATTAATAAAACATTTTTAAAATCTTGAAAAAGACTTTTTAAAAACTTAACTTTGAGAACTTTGAAACTTAAAGTTTCTTTATATTTTAATCTTATTCTTATTTTTCTCGCAAAATTAAAACTTTTTTCTCATAAAATTATAACTTTTTTCTCGCAAAAATTAGGAATTTTTTCTCGTAAAATTAAAACCTTTTTCTGGTAAAATTACAACTTTTTTCTCATACAATTATGAATTTTTTTCTTGTAAAATTACAACTTTTTTCTTGTAAAATAACTTTTTTTTTGTAAAATTATTATTTTTTTCTTGTAAAATTAAAACTTTTTTTCACGTAAAATCAATCAATAAAATAATGATTTTTTAAAAACTTTTTTCTTCTAAAAATAATATCATTTTTCTTGTAAAATTACAACTTTTCTTGACCTATTAAAGCATATTTTTGTAAATAAAAACATTTTTTTAAAACTTGAAAAAAAACTTTTAAAAATTTAACCTTGTAAAATTATTTACTATTTTATTCCTTTTTTTCTCGTAAATGTACAACTATTTTCCCATAAAATTATGAATTTTTTTCTTTTAAAATGACAACTTTTTTCTCGTAAAATTACATTTTTTTCACATAAAATTTTTTTTAAAAACCTTTTTTCTTGTAAAATTAAAAAATTTTTCTTGTAAAATTACATATTTTTTCTTGCAAACTTTTCTTGACCTATTGAAGCATATTTTTGTAAAAAAAAAACTTTTTTTAAAAACTTGAAAATAAAAACTTTTTAAAACTTAACCTTTTAAATTAATTACAACTTTTTTCCCAAAATATTAAAAATTTTAACGTAAAATTATGAAATCTTTCTTGTGAATTTACTACTTTGTCTTGTAAAATTATGAATTTTGAACTTTTCTTGACCATTTAAAGCATATTTTTCTAAATAAAACCATTTTAAAAACTTAAAAAAATAACTTTTTTAAACTTAACCATGTAAAGTTTCTTTATTTTTTTAATCTTATTTTTATTTTCCTAAACCTGAACTTTCAAAGAATATAAAAAGTACCAGAACCAGTACCAGTACCAGTATAGAAATAAAAAAGTACCATCAAAATCCACAATATTTACACAACTTTAAGAAAAAACTCTCCTATGTAAAGTGAATGACTTTTTGTCTAAACTTTTTTTTAGCTTTTTAACAGTGTTTTTCTTGCCCCTTTTAAAGCATACTTTTTCATGTTTTTCAAAATCTAAAAACACTNTTTTAACGTAAAATTATGAAATCTTTCTTGTGAATTTACTACTTTGTCTTGTAAAATTATGAATTTTGAACTTTTCTTGACCATTTAAAGCATATTTTTCTAAATAAAACCATTTTAAAAACTTAAAAAAATAACTTTTTTAAACTTAACCATGTAAAGTTTCTTTATTTTTTTAATCTTATTTTTATTTTCCTAAACCTGAACTTTCAAAGAATATAAAAAGTACCAGAACCAGTACCAGTACCAGTATAGAAATAAAAAAGTACCATCAAAATCCACAATATTTACACAACTTTAAGAAAAAACTCTCCTATGTAAAGTGAATGACTTTTTGTCTAAACTTTTTTTTAGCTTTTTAACAGTGTTTTTCTTGCCCCTTTTAAAGCATACTTTTTCATGTTTTTCAAAATCTAAAAACACTTACAGATATTTAAGTTTCCAAAAGCACTTTTATGCACATTTTCTAAATTTTTTTTTACTTTTTAACATTTTTTTTAATATTATTTTTCAAAATATCCTGAAACTATGTCTATTATAGGAACCCACTACATTTGCACAGGTTTTTAAAAACGTTTTTGTATTCTCATTTAAAAATATTTATTGTAAATCTCCAATATTTGCACACATTTCTAAAAGCACTCTTATGCAAAATTTTTTTAAATATTTTTTACACTTTAAAATAAACCAAATTCAACAAATTGCTCTTAATCATTTACAATACAAACATGAACCCCCCCCCAAAAAAATAAAAAACATATTGAGAGAAATGCACATGGAAAATATGCTAAGCTAAGTGAAATATTAACTATTTGGAGGTCTGCAGAGGGGTCTGTAAAAAATCAGCTTTGGGCCCAGAAAGGCCCCCGGGTGATGTTGTGGGGACCCCTGCTCGAGCGGAACGTTGACTATTTCTGCTTTTGAATCACTTCACGCTGAAAGGAGACGTGAGAAAGCAAACGGGACTTTTCCGCTCGTCCTCATTTAATAACGAGCCGCACCGTGTCG
Source organism: Oostethus manadensis (assembly GCA_024372805.1). NCBI lineage: Eukaryota > Metazoa > Chordata > Actinopteri > Syngnathiformes > Syngnathidae > Oostethus > Oostethus manadensis. The sequence goes on from QODF01000190.1 coordinate 769,820, forward strand.
AGTTTCGGCCTAATTATTGGGGGACTCGGTGAGTGGGTCGCGGCCTAATGGCGAGTCAGGGGGCTAATTGGGGGGACAGGTAAGGTTACATGTGACAGCAATTAAGCCGAGCGCCGGGCCGGCTTTATGGCCTCTGGCGAGCTTCGCTCCGGGACCCCCGAAGTGGGCTTGGGCTTTGGGGGAGGGACGGGGGGGCGACTCAAGTAACAAGTCCTAAAGGCACGTACGCGCACATCGGACACTCTAGTGCAGGGGTCTCAAACTCAACCTACCTCGGGGCCGCCGGTGGCAGAGTCTGCCACGCGCAATTTAAATTACACATTTTTAAAATCCAATCTTCTCCAACGTCTTTAAAAAAACACAAAAAAACACAAAATAAGACAAACAAGGACACTGGTGTAAAGAAGTTGTGTGCAAAACTCATTGAAAAAAAGTTTCTCTGCTTGCATCAAGCCCGGTTGATGTCCCGCCCCTGAGAGCCATATACCCCACCGTGATTGGTTGGTTTGTCAGCTCCGCGCACAACACTGTAAAAAGGGCCATTCATACAAAACTCGGGGGCCGCACTAACATTAAACTTTCATGTTAAGGTGGGGGCCACAACGTTTGAGACCCCTGCCCTAGTAGGCTGGCCTGCAGCCGCTCCGAACAATAACAACTGATTCCTGGGAATTAACCGCAGATAATGCGACCACCGCCGGGAAGGTTGCGCGTGCTGACGCGGGTGGACGCAGGCAAAAGGCGCGTCTTGCGTAAGGACGTGTGCATAAACACTTTAGTGCACACACACACACGCCTGCAAGACTTGAGTGATTAGCCGAGTGACCTTTTGAGGCAATAAAACGTCCCCAAAATCAACACTTTCTTT
>QODF01000190.1:786432-821119 GCA_024372805.1 Oostethus manadensis
ATGTTAAGTTAGCGCGTGTAATGCTGGTTGGGAAAAAGTGTCTATTGTACAATAAGTGGATGGAGTGAGGTTCCCGGGGCATGTTAAGTTAGCGCGTGTAATGCTGGTTGGGAAAAAGTGTCTATTGTACAAAAAGTGGATGGAGTGAGGTTCCCGGGGCATGTTAAGTTAGCGCGTGTTTTTAGCTGCCTGAGCGACGTCACGTTTGTGTTTTTCAGCAAGAATCACCAGGCTGGAGTTACTTTGCACGTCACGCTTGACATTTGAGCGTGAGGGGATGTAGCTCTGAGCCTCAAGGCCCGTTCCAGGGTTTTGTGGCGCACGAATCCCAGATATAGATTTGGACGACGCAGAACAACAAACGAATTCAGCAAAAAAACCAAACGGCAACAAAAAGAATTGTTTTGCGTGTTCCCCCGGCGTGACGAGCCGTGTGCGGCACATGGCCCGATAATTCCCGAATTCAACACGCACAGCGGGACACTCGGCCGCCTCCTGTGACCCATATTGCACTGGCAGCAAACAGCGGTGCCTGCGGAATTTAGGTCAAGCAAAACAACATTAAAAACAGAGTGAGCGAGGAGTCCAAGTCCAAATGTGCCAACCTGTGGCCGCGGCGGCGGCGGAGGGCTAAAGTCCAACAGGCGCCGTGGACTAATCGGCGGGCCGGCGGCGCCCGAGCCGTACCCTTTGGAAATCCGAATAGCAGACGCTTCTCCCACGTACGCATTTTCTCGCCTTTCTTCCCTCTTCGGTTCCGAGCTCAAAATGGGACCCTCCCCAAAAATGCTCCATCTAGGACCACAACGGTCCGATAACAATCCCTGTCTCTCTTTAACCACCATTGTTCGCTCGCTACGAAGAAAGCAAACAAGCTCAATATTTGGGAAGCGTTACTGAGTCACATGACTCACATCAATAAAAACAGCAAAAATAGACAAAACGACATCATGTAGCTTAATTATTCCAACTTTTGAACATACAGAAGAAGAATGTCGATGCAGTTTTCGGTCTTGTGCAAAAACCTTATTTATTGCTATGAATTCTGGTTTTACGTTGAAAAATACAGAAAAGTAAAAAAATAGCAACTTTGCAGGAAAGTTTCCTCATTAACTTCCCTAAATATTCCGCATTCTTAAAATATTTTGAAAAATAAAAACAAAAAAACAAAAAATATAAGAAAATAACAAAAAATGAAATGTTAAAAGGGTCAAGAAAAATTTACAAATTTTTTTTAAAAGTCTTTAAAAATCGCGTCGCATTAAAGAGTTCCTCCATAAATGTCTGGCCGTTGTGGAGGCTTAAAACTGTTTTTTTTTATTTTGACAAATAAAATAAACAGAAAGGCAAGGAAAAATTTTAAAATCTAAAAAGTTTCATTTTTCTCATTTTGCATGAAAAAGTTCCTTCATAAACATCTGAAAATTTAGAAGCCTATGATAAATATTTTCATATTTTAAAAAAAGACTGAAAAATAAACATTACAAGGCCAAGAAAAAAGCTTTTAAAATAAAAAAAAATGTATTTTGCTTGAAAAGTGCCTTCATAAATGTCTGCAAATTGTGGATGTTTATAACAAATATTTGTATATTTAGATAAATACATCCAAAAAAAAAATCGAAAGAATTCATTATTTTTGCTTTAAAAAGTTCCCTGCAAATTGTGGGCACTCATAATAAATATTTTATGAGAATAAAAAAATAAACACACAAAAAAAAAGTTTAAAAAAGTTCATTTATTTTGCAGTGTCTTTCAAACATGTTTGCAAATTGTGGACGTTTTTTTTTTTTTTTTAAATAAAAATAACAATGAAACAGTTTAAAGGGCAAAATGGCATCCATGATAGCAAAATATAATATAGTTATAGAAAAAGACTCATTGATGACGTCATTTGTCTTCAATCAACATAGCTGTTTATTGTGTCGGGGGTGGGGTTGGGGGGTGCCCCTCAGCGCTACACCAGCAGGAGCTGAGTCTTCAGGTGGGGCACCCGAGGGCGGCGACCCACGTGGAAACAAAACACTAATCCCCAAAAAGATGCGCGTGCTAAATATTGTCGTTAGCGGGGTGTTCACGTTAACGTTTACAAACGTTTGCGGCGCTCGGCCCGTTTCGGTGTCACTCGTAATCCCGCGCAGCCCTGCCGTGTCTCCCGGGAACATTTGAAGGCGCACCAAACCATCGTATGGGCCTTTTGCTGGCTCCCGTTGGCCCACGCCGCTAATCTGCAACCACAGGGTCCTAAACTCCGCCGTGTTAGAGGCAAACATGACTCACGTTTGGCTGCAGAAACATGTCCCCCCCCCTCCGTCTGGGATGTGTGCAGCCGGCAAAGAGCGGATGTGAGGATAGCGTGAATCAGAGTCGGCGAGTCGCTTCACTAATTAATTCAGGAAGCGCCTCATCAAAGTCTGAAAGGCTGAGGCAGCATCCCCGCAGCAGAGGAGCGGGAGAGGGGAAAAAAAAAAAAAATCAAACTTCTGCACGCAAGGCTAAGCCGCCCTCCGTGTCTGTCTCTTTGCGTCTGTGTCACTCCCGGCTCGCCAACGCCGCCCGCGTTTCTTCTTACGTTGTCGACATTGCGGCTCCGCACGCCAACCCGTAGCCTTTCCATCAACACCGTCCTTCTGCGTGCGGGTTTTTACGTGATCAGAGCCCTGGGGACGTGAAATAACACCCCTATGGTCACCTTTCCACTCCCATAGACTTGACATAACAGGACTCGCGCTCGCCGGTCTTTGGCACAACAGCAATCCACGTCGTTATCACCATTGCGACCATGATTCATATTTTTAATATTTGATTATATTGGTTATTATGGTTGCTGATTGGCGTGTGCTACCAGTGACACCTAGTGGCCAGGCTAGTCCACTGCTTTCGTTTTTCCTAATTTAGTCATTTTTATGCTTAAAAATGCTTCATTTAGGTCAAGAACACAGAAATGGCTTCATATTTTTTTCTTTTTTCTCTTAATATTTTTGCTTTATCATAATTTTTTTTTTACCACCTAATTTTTTTCTTTTTGCTTCTCACCCTGAAACAAAATTGCAAATTTTTGTTTTCAATATTTCTACTTGAAGCTAGTTTTACTTGTACAGTTTTTCCGTTCCTTGGAAATTGCACACGCAAAACCATCACAATAATAACAATACTTTTTATTTACTGAGCGCTTTTCAGGACACCCAAATGCACAAATTGCTCACATTTTTCGTGAGAGGCATATCCTTTTTTTTCCCCAAACTAATATTCCAAAATGACAACTTGATATTGTTTTGTTGGGTTCTTAATAATTCCACTTAAAAAAAAAAATAACAATGAACTCTCTTATTAAAATTTTTACTCATAACATTTGAAGTTAACATTTTGTAAAATTGTGACTTTTTTTCTCTTCATATTTTGACTTTACTCGTAAAATTACAGCATTTTTAAAATATTTTTAATTTTGCAATTTTTTCAACTTTTCTCATAATTATGACTTCATTCCTCTAATATTTTGACTTTATTCTCCTAATATCACCTTTTCAAAAAATAAAAATCCCAAAAAAAGACAACTTTTTTGGGTTAGATGACAACTTTTTTTCTCCTAATATTTTGACTTTGTTTTTGTAAAATTGTGCCTCATTTTTGCCTTTTGTTTTTAGCAAACAAAAAAACTAATGACTTTATTCTCCCAATATTTTGCATTTATTCTCAAAAATACTGCTCTTTTGGCCATTTTTACTCTTGTCATTTTTGCTTTCTTGTTTAATTGTAAAGCCGCGAATCGTAAACCATCAGAATTCGAAATGACGAGTTAAAAAGTCATAACGAGGAACTAAAAAGTCGAAATTCTGAGAAAGGTTGATAAAAGAGATTAGAGATTAAGTCATTGTCATGAGATCAAAAATTGAAACTATGAGCTAAAATGTTGAAATGATGACATAAAAAGGTGAGAAGATGAGATTAGAATGTCATAAATAATGACATAAAAAATCTAAATTACGAGATTAAGGAGTCATAATTACTGTATGAGATGAAAAATCAAGATTAAAAAATCAAAATTATGAGACAGAAAGAGGAAGTTATGACATAGTTGAAACTATGAGATAGAAATTGATTAGTGATTTAAAAAAGTCATGGAATGAATATAAAGTCTAAATTGCAAGGTTGCAAAATCCAAATTACTCTGGTGCTCCGGTTTCCTCCCACATTCCAAAAACATGCATGTTAGCTTCATAGCTTCATTGGCCACTCTAAATTGTCCATTAGAGTATGGATGTGTGAGTGTGAATGTCCAGGGGGTGTCAGTCAGCTAAGATGGCTCAGATTTCAAAATATTGAGAGAAAGTTGACATTTTTGGGACAATTAAAGTTATAATGTTAACAAGAATAAAGTCCAAATATGATAAATAGTCATAATTGGTTAAAATATTTGGATTTTTTTTTTTAAAACCTTAAAATCAAAAAATTAAAAGAAAAAGGCGCAATCTTATTCAAATAAACTTCAAGTAATGGTAATTATTTTTTCCAGGTAGTAATGTCACGAGAAAGCAAAAAAAACCAAATGAGATTTTTATGGGAATAAAGTGAGAATATTAACAATTCCAGAGACACCGTTTGGTGAAAAATGCTGCTATTGTAGGAAGTGAGATCCACCAATCCAGCAAAACCTTACTCAGTCAAGCTCCGCCTCCTGCCACCATGCCGGGTAGCAAAGGGTACCAAAAGAACACGAAGTCGCTGACGTTTGGGGAATAGGAATGCAAATAAACGCTTAAGTGAGCTAAACAATCCGGTAAACTGAGGGCGGGGTCATGTGAGGTCGCGTCTGTTTGATTCCACCGGGAGGTGAAAGCGTTACCCCAAAAATGCTCCTTATTAAAGCCGCCCGTCCCGCGAGCCAAATCTGCAATGCGTCCGCCGTGACCTCGGGGCGCAAATGTCGCCGGGCCTTAATTGTATTTCGCCGCCAAAATTCCACGAGCGCCCCGACCCGGCGGGCTAATCCGGGCGGCGAGGCGTGCGCCGCGCCAGCTGCCGTTTGCTGGAGCGGCATTTTGAAAGTGGCAGCTGAAACGTCCCAAAGGTGCCTCCGCTCGCTGCCCTCCTTTTTCCCACGCACGTCCACACGGGAGCTTTTCCGCACGGAACCGGGGTGTCCAAAGTGCGCTGCCATAAGCGGCCCGTGGCGCACAAAAACAAATAGTTACAAACATTTTATGGTACTATGAGGGGAAAATAATTGAATAGCCTTAGGTGGAAATATTAAAGAAAAAGTACATTTTTAAGTTGGAATATTAAGAGAAACAAAATTGTTATCTTTGGGGGAAAATAGGTTGCGTAGAAAGTTATGGGAATAAAGTCAGGATAGAACTTTCCAAGAAGAAAGTATATATATTTGGTAAATTAAAAAACAAACACAGCAGACATTGAATAAAAAGTGCTGAAAAAAAGAGAAGAAAAAAGTTGCAACTTTATGAGGAGAAAATTGAAACATCATTTTAAGTGAAAATATTACTTTTTTGTACTCTTTTTAAAAGTCATAATATTATGAGAAACAAACAAAACAACAAAGTTGTCATTTTTTGGACAAATGGGTTGCATAAAGTCATAATATGGGAATAAAGTCATTTATGAACAAATACATTTTACCAGAATAAAGTTGTAATATTTGGTAAAAACAAACAAATATAAAGATTTTTTTTTTCCAAGGTTGTGATGTTATTGCAAAATTACAAATTTGTCATTTATCTGAAAATTAGTTTGCACAAAAAGTTATACTATGTGAATAATAAAACAAAAATAAATGTTATGAGAAGAAAGTTATAATATTCGGTAAATTAAAGAAAAACGCAGAAGAAAAGGCTGTAATTTTAAATGATTTTTAGTGGAAATATTAAAGATTTAGTCTATTTTTTTTTAAAGGTCGCAATTTTATGAGAAACAACCAAAGTTCTCTTTTTGTTTGTTTTTGAATAAAGTCAAAATATGATGCAAATAAAATCAAAATTACGAGCCGAAAATCTAAAAGTAGAAAGTTGAAATATTTCCACGATTAAACAGCAGAAATGTAAAGAAATAAAAAAAAAAAAAAAAAGGATCAATTTTATGAGTCAAAATATCAAAAGAAAAGTCATGTTTTATAAATAAAAGAAAATAACAAATGTTCTGGAAAAAGTTTGGGAATAAAGTAAAAATATTCTGGAAATCATAATTTTGAGTAGAAAAATACAAGAAAAAAGTTGAAATTTTTGAAAAACAAATGGGGGAAAATGCAGTAATTTTATGAGCAATGGCAAAATATTATACATTATATAACCGGAAAAACAATGCACCTTTGTAGGAATACAACCTGTGATATAAACTTGAAATACTACAGAAAAAAAGTTATTTTCGTAATAGTACTCATAGTATTATGAGAAACCGACGAAACAACTAATAAAGTTGTCCGTTTTGGAAAACGGGGTTGCGGAAAAAGTTATACTATTAAAATAAAGTCAAAATATTATGGAAATAAAATCATAATTAGATGAAAACATTTGTACAAAAAACACAGTATTGAAAAATTTAAAAAAACTTAGAAGAAATGTAACAAAAAAGCAGTAGATGCCACCGCATGGCCTCTGTTAGGAATTTACATTAATGACGACAATAATAAAAAATGACGGGATTGTACCATTTTTTTTCATTTAAGGGTGGGAGTGTTGCTTCTCGTGATTCAGAAACACGGCAAAAAGGGAAATAAGTTTGTGGTGTTTGGATTGGATTAGGCGGACACAAATTGGAATTGATTACAAAGACAGTTGGATTATACCATTTACTTTCTGGGGTGGAACACAAAAGCAGAAATTCAGTTCATTTAATAAAAGCACCGGACAAGTTTGTTTTCATGTCTGTATGTTAGCTAGCGGGCTACTTCCTGATGTTTGGATTGGATTATGCAGATGAACGGGTTATACCATTTACTTTTTGAGGTGGACCGCAATAAGAGAAAGTAAGTTCTTTTAATAAAAGTGGGGGGGAAAAAACCCTTACTGGATCATTTGTTAGTTTACATGTCTATTAGCTAGCAGGCTACTTCCTGGTTTGTGGAAAATTACGTTTGCGTTGGAATACGCAGAAAGATGGATTATACCATTTACTTTCTGGGGTGGACTGCAAAAAGATAAACTAAGATCTTTTAATAAAAGTGGGGGTAAAAAAACCCTTACTGGATCATTTGTTGGTTTACATGTCTGTTAGCTAGCAGGCTACTTCCTGGTTTGAGGAACACGGCATTTGGATTGGATTACAAAGACAAGATACTTCCTGGTTTGAGGAACACGGCATTTGGATTGGATTACACACAACAGGCTACTTCCTGGTTTGCGGGGAATTAAATTTGGATTGGATTACACAGACGGCTACTTCCTGGATTGTGTAACATGACGTTTCGATTGGATTACCCAGACGGGCTACTTCCTGGTTTGTGTAACATGACGTTTCGATTGGATTACACAGACAGGCTACTTCCTGGTTTGAAGAAAATGATGTTAGGATCTTTTTTTTTCCATTTGTGTCCATATTTTCATGAATGTCCACCCCACAGAGTTAGATAGGAATGAGTGAGGAGTTTTTATGGCGTGTAAAAAGTTACGCTGCTAACATTCTGGTTTGGCCTTTCATGTCCTGACCTGAGGCGTGCGCCTCTCCGTCCTCATCATCCACTTGGGGACATTGCGCCTCGTTGTGCTGGGCGTGTCCTTCACTCGCCCTCGCCGGGCCTCGTCTTCCTCGCCCTCATCATCCTCGTCATTGTCATGCCGACGGTCCGGTCGTACGCGGTGAAGCCCTGGGAGGCGACAATGCGGCTTTTCAGCATCGCAGTGGATCGGCCGCAACGAGCGGGATTAAGCGCTCGTCAATACGAGAGCACTTTCGGTACGCTGCATCACCGGCGGCGGCGTGACAGGATGCCGGCGTCCCGACACGTCACGGAATCTGTGGAGTGACCGCGGACGGCCGACCGACGCTCCAAACACACAAATGATCCAAAACCACAGACGCACTTTTAAGTACCAGGAAGTTAGCCAGTCTTCCAGAAAGTTAGCCATTGTGATAGGTTAACTTTCTGATAGGTTGGCTTATCTTCCTGGTAGTCTGGCTAATTTTCTGGTAGATTCGCTTAACTTCCTAGTAGCCTGGCTAACGTCCTGGTAGGTTGGCTTAACCAATTTTCCAGAGTGATAACATCCTGGTAGACTGGCTAACTTCTTGGTAGACTGGCTAACTTCTTGGTAGACTGGCTAACTTCTTGGTAGACTGGCTAATATTCTGGTAGATTCACTTCCCTGGTAGTTTGGCTGACCTCCTGGTAGCTTCGCTAACTTCCTGGTTGATTCACATAACTTAGTAGGTCTTATCATCCTGGTAGCCTATGTAACTTCCTGGTAGACTGGCTTACCTTCTGAAATTCTGGTTAACCTCCTGGTTGTCTGGCTATTTTTCTCATAGCCTGGATAATTTCTTGGTAGCCTGGCTAACTTCCTGGTAGATTCACGCAACTTAGTATGTCTTAACATCTTGGTAGCCTAAGTAACTTCCTGACAATCCAAACATCAGACTGGCTAACCTTCTGGAGGTCTGGCTAACCTCCTGGAGGTCTGGATAACTTCCCCGTAGCCTGAAAAACTTCCTGGTATCCTGGATAACTTCCTGGAGGCGTGGCTAACTTTCTAAAAGTTTGAATAACTTCCCGGTAGCCTAGCAAACATCCCAAAAGCCTGGCTAATTTCCTGGTAGTCTGGCTAACATTCCGGTAGATTTGCTAACTTTCTGGAATCCTGGACTTCCCGGTAGCCTGGTGAAGTTCCTGGTATCCTGGCTGATTTCCTGGTATCCTAGATACCTTCCCGGAGGCCTGGCTAATTTCCTGGTAGTCTGGCTAACATTCCGGTAGATTTGCTAACTTTCTGGAATCCTGGACTTCCCGGTAGTCTGAAGTTCCTGGTATCCTGGCTGATTTCCTGGTATCCTAGTTAGGTTCCCGGAGGCCTGGCTAATTTCCTGGTAGTCTGGCTAACTTTCTGGTAGATTTGCTAAGTGCCTGGGATCCGGGCTAACTTCCTGGCAGCCTGGAAGTGTTTTTGGGCTTGGCAGCATGTTCCTGTTACGTGTTTTATGGTGTTGGGTGTGTTGGGAGCGTTTTATCGTTGCTTGCCCTTAACAGAATGCCAGAAGCGTTTTCTCTTAAAGGGCTGGCACGCCAGAGTGCTCCCTTTGACTTGGTTATGGTTCTGGGTCACGTCTTTGCTCCAGCCCTCCCTGTGATTTCTTATTTGGCATTCAGTTTCCCAGAACACGGGTCGCCCGGACTTCACTGCGCTGCCTTCTTCTTCTTCTCCTTCCCAGAAGTTTAAAAGTAAAGCTCGACGTCCTTGCGTTGCGTTCAATTGACGCAGCTGTCGGGGCTGACAGGTGATTAGAGCACCCCCCCCCCCCCCCAGCGACCCCCGGCAGCCTTCCTGGCCTCCACCTGTCTCTTTATGTAAACTCTTTGCATTCGAGTCCTTCTTCCTCACCTTAGCGCCTCCCGACGTCGCTTTCAGCCTCCTTTTCCCACCCCTCGCCGTCCGTGTTGCATTTGAGTGACCGCAGACGCGGGGATGACTGAACAGGTGCTTTCCTAAAAGGGCATGGGTAGGGGGCGGGGCTTATTGTGTACATGGTGCCCATTGGTGCCCTTTTGTGTGCCTCGAGTGGTACTGGAAGATATTCCAGGAAAAACACATTGCCTGCAAAAATCTTGTAGCATTTGCTCATGTCGGACAGTCCCTGAACGCACCATGCAGTGTAAAGGAAGATACCGGTAGAAGGTGCCCTTGTTAAGGCACCTACTCTATTTTTCTGGGGGGGGGATCAATGTTATATAGATATATCTGTTAAAGATTTTTTGAATATATTTTATGTACATTCTAAAAATGTGTGTAGTTAGACTATATAAATTCTATAAATAAAAGCATACATGAACTATTTAAGTACGATATCGATGTAGATAAATGATTATAGACATATATATCAACATATTAGTAAAAAAATATAAATACATATACAAATATAATAGTTGGAAGCAGGCTTCTCTACACATCTTAAAATAAACACAATTGTAAAAAATAACAGCCCCAACACTGAATTTTTGGTGTAAATGTTGCATAAATATTGTATCATATTTTTCATTTATTATAAAAAACGCATACATTTTATGTATCTATTATATTATTGATATAAACAAAATAAACAGCCCTGGTACGGCACCGACTCTGGAGTAAATGTTATATAAATACCGTATCTAATATTATTTTCATAACATTGTAGCTATATTATCTATCTGTATTATTGAAATAAAATGTTACATAATTATACAACATGTATTTATTTTTTATATGATTTGTATTGACATGATATAATTAGATAATGTATCTTATCATATGGATATTGTGACAAATGCAATTATGTAGAGTACGTACATAGAAATAAAATATGTTCCATAAACATATGAATAAATAAGACATAGAATCATACAAATGAATGCATATACGCATACAGTGGTGCATCATAAAATGAAATGTTACCGCAAAAAGTAAATCGCATGCTTTGGTTTTCACTGAACTGAGGCCCACGTGGAGTTTTGGGGGGCATAACTTGAATTTGACCCATTTTGATGTTCTACAAGCGCAACATGTCAGCAGGGACTTCTGTGTTTTGGACATGCAAGTCCTCCATGCACAGATTGAGTGTGCTTGATTGGTCCATTTCCTGCACATTATAATCGCTTTGTTTTTGCCCCCTCAGCCGTGCAACGGGGACGCACGTCCAACTCCCAGAGCAGCCCGGGTCAGTACCTGAGCAACGGCGGCGACCCGTACAACAGCCAGCCGTACCTGTCGGGATTCATCTCCCTGCTGCTGCGGGCCGAGCCGTACCCCACGTCGCGATACGGCGCCCAGTGCATGCAGGGCAACAACCTGATGGGCATCGAGAACATCTGCGAGCTGGCCGCCAGGCTGCTCTTCAGCGCCGTGGAGTGGGCCAAGAACATCCCGTTCTTCCCCGACCTGCAGCTCATGGATCAGGTGGGCGTTGACGCGTTCGTTCGTCGGGTCGTGGAGTTCAACCGCGCGTCGGCGCCGTCCAAAGTCCTCGTTTTTCGTTGCTTTTTTGGCCTTTCCCTCCGAAACGTCGGCGGTTAGCATTAGCTTTTTGTCTATTTACTTTTCTTTACTCCGCTTTGCATTCAAGCGTCCTATTCTGGACCCAATCCACTTATCCACTTAATTGGCTAGAGAGGCTTATGGGTCACAGAAGTCCTAAGTGTGGCCGGGGACCATTTTTGGCCCACAGAATGCTGCTTTTCGAGTGCCTTCGTTTTTGTATGATTCGGTTTTCGACCACAGTTGTGCTTGTTTTTGTTCAATCTCGGTTATCGCACGATACAAAACGCCGTGTGAGTTGCCGACTCGCTCTCCACCCAGAATCCTGAGTGCTGAATACGCCGAGGCAAAAGTTAGTTTCAGCAAAAAGCAAACGATATGAAAGTACAAGTACAACAACCAAGGGCTAACTGCAGTTAGTTACGTGCTATCCTGTGCAAAAATGACTTAACACATTTTCAATGAAAACTGTATTATATGAAAATTGGGGGTGCGAAAAACCGAGGTATGACTGTAGTTTGTTACGTGCTATCCCGTGCAAAAACGTTTTTTACCAAAATCTTCCAAAAAAAACCGAATCACATGAAAATTTGTGTAAAAACTGAGGTTTGACTGTAGTTTTATGTGCTGTCCTGTGCAAAAACTACTTTTACCAAAATTTTCAGTGACAACCCAGTCATATGAAAATTGAAATGTGCGAAAACCAAGGTTTGACTGTAGTTTGTTACGTGCTATCCTGTCCAAAAACGGCTTTTACCAAAATCTTCAAAGAAAACCAAATCACATGAAAATTGATGTACGAAAACCGAGGTTTGACTGTAGTTTGTTACGTGCTATCCTGTGCAAAAATGACTTTTACCAAAATCTTCAAAGAAAACAATCTTATGATCTGGGGTGTGCAAAAACCGAGGTATGAATGTAGTTTGTTACGTGCTATCCTGTGCAAAAAATGAATTTTACACAATTTGCAGTGAGAACCGAATCATATGAGGTTTGACTGTAGTTTGTTGGGTGCAAAGTTGTACAAAAAAAAACGACAGCGTACCAAAACCGAGGCATAATTTAACACATTCAGTCCAAAAATGAACCGTACAAAAATTGGGACGTACAAAAACCGAGGTTTGACTGAAACTGAAACCGTGTACATACAGGCAAAGGTAGAATTGAGCAAAAATCTTGTACAAAACCCGACTCATACAAAAACTGGGCCAACAACGAAAGGTAAACTAGTTTGTTACGTGCTATAGTTTATTGTGCAAAAAAGCGAGGAATCATTTAACAAAACATTTTGACCAAAACTGAATCATACCAAAACTGGACAAAAAATGAATCATACATAAATTGGGATGTTCGAAAAACAAAGTTTGATTGCAGTTTGTTAATATTGTATGAAACCAAGGCAAAAGTTAACAAACAAATCATACATGCAATCTTGTACAAAACTGAGACAGTGTAGATAAACAAATGTACATTTTAACAAAAATGTTCAATGAAGACCAATTCGTCCAAAAATCTGGACGTACAAGAAACCAGTTTTAACTGTAGCTTTTTACGTGCAAATGACTATGAAAATCAAAATTTCCGAAAACTAAATTGTGAAAAAAATTGGGACATAGATTTTTACGTGCAGAATTGTACAAAAACAAGAGGCAAATTTTAACAAAAACTTTTGATGAAAACTGAATCTCAGAAAAATTTGGCGTCTGACAAAAACAAATACAAAAGTGTGTTTTGCTAATATTTTATGGGGCCGGAGGTGCGGGAAAAATTGCCTAGGTTATTGTCTGATGCTTTTGTAACAAAAACCACTGTTAAAATCCTTTTTATTCTTCAGTTTTTCTGCATGCAGCCCTCGATGTGAAACCAAATTGAACGTGCACACGAAAAAAGACCTCATGTGATGTTTCAAAAGGAAACACACCAACAGCATAGCCAAGCTAAAAGATCACCAAAGCAAATCTAAGCTAAAATTAGCACAAAAAGCCAGACGAAAACCATCTTTATGACATGACATGCTGCAAATGCCGCGCTTTAATGCTTTGATGGTTTGACGCTGGCATGCGAGCGCGAGCGTTAATGAAAACATGCACAATGACCTCCAAACCGCATGAGAGTAAACATGTAGTCTTTTTTTTTTTTTTTTGGAAAAACCTTAGCATCCTCAAGGAAGTTGCAGAACTTGCAATGTGTAGTCGTAGAAGGCGTGTTTATATGATTAAAAACCATCAATACCATTCAAGTAAGCATTGATAACAAGCACGTGAGTTCCTAATGTGGTCACTTTTTAATCTAGATGAAACTGAGTGCAATACAAGCACTAACAAAAAGCAGTCAAAAGTTTAGAGACACTTGCTGATGCTGTTAAAGGACAAAGCGTCTCCAAACTTTTGACTGGCGCTTTTTGAGCTTCACTCAGACGCAAGTTGTTTCAAAAATGACGTCGCCACGGACCGAAGTAAAATTGATGACGTTTTCGGACAAAAAAATGAATGCTACCGAAACTGGAAGGTACAAAAACTGACGATTAACCGCAGTTGGTTACGTGCAATATTACACCAACCAAAACGGTGTGCAAAATTGGAGAAAAATGTTTGATGAAAACCAAGTGATACCAGATCCCGTCTAAATATAACACTTTTGAATCGATATAAACAGTTTTGTGTGTTCTGTGCCGCTATAGAGCACGAAACAAACACTAACAAAAAGCAGTCAAAAGTTTAAAGACAGTCGCTCATGCCACCGAATGAGAACGCGTCTCCAGACTTTTGATTGCTTCTGTTAAGCTCATAAGCTTAATTAAACCCGAGTTGTATCAAAAATGGTGTTGTAAATGATGCCACACCCCCAAATAATCGTCGGCTGCGTCCTTTCACATGAATAAATACCCAGCGCACGCCGAATAAACCCCTCTGGAAGCTGGAGGAGGAAGAAAAATCAGCTGGTTGGCGTCTGTAGAACGGAAATTTGCAAAGATTTTGCTGTATTTTGCGTGAATCCCCAATTGATCGTCTTTCTGCGTGGCGGCCTGTAACTGACGGGGTGTCCTGCGTCGTCCTCCTAGGTGGCGCTGCTGCGCATGTCGTGGAGCGAGCTCTTCGTCCTCAACGCAGCGCAGTGCTCCATGCCGCTCCACGTGGCGCCCCTGCTGGCGGCGGCAGGCCTGCACGCCTCGCCCATGTCGGCCGAGCGCGTGGTGGCCTTCATGGACCACATCCGCGTCTTCCAGGAGCAGGTGGAGAAGCTGAAGGCGCTGCAGGTGGACACGGCCGAGTACTCCTGCCTCAAGTCCATCGTGCTCTTCACGTCCGGTGAGTGGAACGTTTTTGTCTTCAAATTCTCCCGCGCGTCCGCATCTTTTGGTTCTGCTGAAGGCCACGCAAGGAGCAGAGAGGTAAAGTTAGATGTCAGCCAATGAGGAAGGTTCCTCCGCCTGGCGGTGCACCCGAAATATGAGCAGAGTGTGTCACACGCAGGCGACATTCGCGGGGGCTCACCCAGCACCTCCTAGCCCCGCTTGAGGCACCGGATCCCCTTGAAATGACGTACTTTGTAGCAAATCCACGTAACCACATTGTTATCCACACAAGGACTTCACCGCTGCCAGCTCCGAGCACAAGAATAGTAATAAAAGTAATAATAATAACAAGAATAACAACAATCAATAATGATAACAACAATAATGATAAGAATAATAATGATAGTGATAATAACAATGATAATAACGATAATAACACTAATTATGATGATGATAATAATAATACAAATAACAAACATCTTGCTGTTAAAAAGCACCAGTTTTGCATATCTTTCTGCATTTGATTTTATAATTGATCATAATTCTAATCCCTAAGCAAAAAAAATATATAATGGCAAATATATAATGGCATTGCTTTTTTTTTTTTTTTAATATTTTATAGAAAATGGATGGATATTATTGTTTTAATAACGCTAATTCAAATGAATATGTAATGTTTTTAAAGGGATTTAAAAATATATGTTAACACCTGGAAGGAATTATATTAAACATTTTTTATAATAAAAAAAAATTATATTTTTATAATTGAAAATGTGTACATTTTTTTGTAATTCCCTCCATTCATCTTCTAAGCCGCTTATCTTTATTATTGCAAATCATAATTGTAAACACCGAAGGGAAATATAATATATCAAGCTAGTTTATTTCTTTATTACTATATTTATTATTATTATTATTATTATTGAGTTGTATCCCTTGTAGAGAAATGTACTATATAATAGTATTTGGCCTAGTATTATATATATTTTTTCTTATTAGTCATCATAAATGGAATCCCTGTAGGGAAATATTGTATATAATGGTCAATAATTAATTCATATTTTTTCATAAGATGTAATTATTGTTATAAATTATAAGTTTTCTATGTATAAATATCTTTTATGTATCATTTTTATCATTTTTTTTATTTTTTTGAAACATGAATCCTAATTTGTAACCGTGAAGGGAAATACAAATTATTCTATTTTATTATCTAGTATTATTACTCCCAATTATATTAAAATCAATATGTTTTGTAACCCTGTAAAATAAATATACTGTACAATACGCTATTAGTTAGCATTTTAATTTGTTACTATGAATCATCGTTTTAACCCATGAATAGAAACAAAACGTGCAATGGACATTTTTTGTATCTGATTTTGATTATTGCAAATATTTAGATTATGAATGATTTGCGTATTTGGAGAGTTTTGCTGCCTGCACGCTGTGTCGTATTTTAGCCAACACGCAGGACTCATGAGCGGTCACCCCGCGGGGGCCACGTGGAGGTTGGGGGTTGAGGGCGGAGACGTTAACGCTGCTACCTTCTCTTCCCCACGCATGTGTCTCGTGTTGCTGCCTGTGCTCGGCGGCCATCATCATCCATCGCTTCCTTCACGATCTCTTATCAAGGCCCCCGCCCCACCAGGCCTCAGGCCCCCGCTTCTGCCACCTCTGGACTTAAAATATGCATAGCGGGTTGCAGTGAGACGGTATTGTCCACAGCGCAGCCGTGACCTACATAACCTCGTAGCCCTGAGCGGACCATGTGACTTGTGCACACACACACACACACACACACATGCGCCCCCCTCCCCCGCCCCTGACAGAAAACGATGCAGCATTAAACCGTGGATGCTAACAAGCCGAGACGAACGGCTCCCTCGGAGTGCCCATCATGCCGCATCAAGAGGACGGCCGTCTCCGCGCTGTCGCCGCTCTCACCCCCGCTGACCCGGTGCGCCCCCGCCCGGACAGAAGAGCGGCGAGGCGGGAAGCCCGCTGAGATGTCGCTTCGGCACGCGAGGACGGCTTCACTAATCTCAGCTGCTGCCATGTCACGCAGGGGCCTCCAAAATGGCGAACAAGCTGAGCTGAGGGGAGGAGGGGGGAGGGGGGGCGCACGCTTGATTTATTAAAAAAAAAAAAAGAATTTGATTTAGTGGTCATGCTGGGGGGAGGGTAGCGGGGGTTACATCAAAGCAGGACACGAAGCAGCCGCGATGTAAAGCGACAGGTCACAACAAAAGACGTGTCCACCTTGAAAGGACGGCCAGGGTTCATGGGGGGGTCAGCGCAGGCGGGGGGGCGTACAGTGAAAACGTGTCTTTGTTGCAACTTCGCGCAGCCGTGCCCTCCTTCCACAAATCCCTCGTGCTCCCCCCCCCCACCTCCGCCAACGGCAGGGTGTGAAGAGTGTAGCGTAACGCCCTCTCAGCTGTGCCAGAAGGGAGGGGGGGGGGGGGGGGGGGCTGAGGACCCAGAACATGACCTCCAGCTGGGGGGGGGCTAACATTACGGTGGTCTCTGCTGACAACCCTGACAGATACTACTCCATGCGTACAATTGCTACGCTTTTCGGCATACCGTCATTCTTACGTGTGGGGCGCGAACGTTAGCGATGCTAGCAAAGCTGTGCGATGCTAGCGTGCTAACAGTACGCCCTCACAGTGGAAAAGCAACATCATGCTACGTTAGCCTATTAACTGAAGAAAAACTAGAAGGTCAAACGTGCAAGTGACACATCTGCAGCTGACCGGACAGTTGGCGGAGCTCCAGGCAGCATTTGAGATGTGTAGCGAAGCCTGTCCCTTTTTTTTTTTGACAAAGTGGTGGGCATATGCTAAAGTGATGCTAAAATGCTAACATTACACTTTGACAGCAACATTGTGTTAGGTTAGTTTATTCAGTGAAGAAAAAACAAAACAAACCTTGCTGACGAACAGGTAGCCGAGCTGCATTTTAAGTTGTGTAGCGAAGCCTGCCCCCCTTATGTGGTGGACGCATATTCACGGGTTCTTCTAGTTGAGGGTCATGTGTGACATACAACATAGTAACAATTCAGGAGTGGGGCAGGAAGACACAAACGTTAGCAACACTAGCATCGCTACGTGATGCTAAAGTGCTAACATTGCACTTTAACTTCACCAAATTGTACTAGGTTAGACTATGGAAGGTTCAAACGTGAGCCCTTCTCCCAAAAGCGGAGCAAACAAGTGGGGTACAAGATAGATTTGGATCATGAGCATTGTTTGAAATGTCACTTTAGCAATAAAACGGGGGACCTTTAAGCTAAATAAGAAT
Source organism: Oostethus manadensis (assembly GCA_024372805.1). NCBI lineage: Eukaryota > Metazoa > Chordata > Actinopteri > Syngnathiformes > Syngnathidae > Oostethus > Oostethus manadensis. The sequence continues at coordinate 804,202 of QODF01000190.1, forward strand.
AATGAACATGCCATAAGCCAGTGGTTTTTTTTTTGCAGCCTATTGGAGATAAAATGATTTTCGGCGCCCCCCCTACCCGCCCGAAAAATATGGTGGTAATGAAAAGTGTTTGTGAGAGCCCCCCCCCCCGTGTTGTAACGCCGGCCACCCCTAGGGGGCGCTTCCTCCGGTTTGAAAACCACTCCCATAAGCAATGTTAGCTTGTGAGTGTCCTCATCCTCTTTCTGTAATGTTGATGGTATTGATGTTGCTTGAATACGCCACAAGAGGTGTCATGTGACCAGCTGTAAAGTAATGTGCGCGTTAATGTCCTCCCCCTCCCAGACGCCATGGGGCTGTCGGACGTGACGCACGTGGAGAGCATCCAGGAGAAGTCCCAGTGCGCCCTGGAGGAGTACGTGCGCAACCAGTACCCCAGCCAGCCCAACCGCTTCGGCCGCCTGCTGCTGCGCCTGCCCTCACTACGCATCGTGTCGTCGCCGGTCATAGAGCAGCTCTTCTTCGTGCGCCTGGTGGGCAAGACGCCCATCGAGACGCTGCTGCGAGACATGCTGCTGTCGGGCTCCAGCTACAACTGGCCCTACATGCCCGCCGTGCAGCGCGAGCGCCCCATCTCGCTGCACTACAACGAGAACGGGCCCTGAAAGGCCACCCCGCCCCCGCCCTCACCCCCTCCGTCCCCCTCCAGTCTGACGACGTCACAAGATGGCGGTGGTAGAAGTTCACCAGCAGGTCTGGACTGTCAGGCGGACTGTATCTCGTGCTGCCGGTTTGATAAATAATACAGACCAAGGGCTCTTTGGACTCATCGGCCCTCCCCCTCCACTCCCCCCGCCCCTTTTGAAAACCACAAGCCATTAAAAAGAACTCAGCGCCAAAACGTCTTTTTGGACCTTTTGCAGAGGACGCTATTGTTTAATTGAGCGATTCAACGGAGGGACGATTGGGTCCACGTGTACAGTATATCATCGATCACCTATTGATCGATGGACAGCGGGCAGCTCAGGTTGACTCGACAGGCCTGACAGTATCGGATTTATGGTGCCAAAGCCAAATTCACGACCTTCTCAGAGGCGGTTCTGGGCTCTGAGGATCTGAGCTCAGGGTTTTCGCTTGCGAGAGAGGTTCAGGCCCCCGGTGCAAAAAGGGGGGAAAAATATGCACGTTCCGTACATTGGAGACCCTAAATCGGGGGTGGGCTACAGTTTTGATGTCAGAGGTTTTGAAAACATTTCGAAACGCCTGGCGAGCCGGATGTGGCCCGCGGGCTGCAGTTTGCCCACCCCTGCTTGAAATTGTCCATACGTGTGTGAATGTGTTTGTTTGATTACAGCCCTGACATTTCAACAACCAACTCATTATGGCCATGGAAAGAAATATACTTGTGAATAGTCAGTGCACAGCTTGTATGGCAATGCACCCTTGCCATCAACACACAGCCATTATTGTGTACATATGTGGCAACACAAGCCGGTAGTCACACAAATGCCTCTTGTCCACAGTCAAGCATAGTGATGGCAGCGTACACGAATACTGCCCATCTGTGTGAGGGCAGCACGAGTGTCGCTGGTGCAGTGGAGCTGTGGTTCCTTGAGCGGAAGCAAGAATTCCAACAAGCCACATTTTTAGGGAAACAGGGTATTTTTTTATAATGGTATATCTTATCAGGGGACGAACATGGACACACTTTAGAGTAGTCAGTGTATAGATTTAGTATCAACACACAGCCGTTATTGTCTAAACATCTGGCAACGCAAGTGAATAGCACGATAAGTTTGCCAAATGTGGCAGTTTTCCAACATAAGAAGGTGCCCAAACACAAATTGTGCGGGTGGTGTGATATTTAGTGTGAGCAGCACTGATTTTCAGCATGACCTTATGGAATTGAGCAGAGGTTGTTAATGGAATCATTTTCCACTAACGGAGTTGCATCACAATTTCATGGTGCTTGCTGGAATTTGGGCCACCTTTCAATGAACCACATCTCCCCAGCGCTGGTAGCGCTCATGCAGCCCGAAAGTGACGACAAGAAAAATGTGCTGGTTTTGTCGTTCCTGGGCTTTTAAGTTGCCAAGATCTTGGAACAAAGTATGATGGATATGGAAGATGACTATGTATGATATGCTGCGTGTGGTAATCACTCAATCTGTTTCCCCCTCAGTGAACTACAGCTTCCCTCTGCACACTATGATCTTGCCAAAAGACAAGAACATTGCTAGTTTTGTCACCTTTGGGCATTTATGTTGTAGAGATCTTGGGACAAAGTGTGCTTGATGTGTAAGAAGAAAAGGCATTATATGCTGCATGGGGTTTGGTCTTGTTAAACTCAAGAACAAATAGGGAGGGGATTATGCTTTGCTTCACAAAATCGCAGTACACGTTAAAATTCATCTGTCTCCTCAATAAACCACAGCTCCCTGTCGCCGGTAGTACTCGTGCAGCTTCAGAGGCTGTAGGCAAGATACAATTGTCTTCCCAAAAAACAAGAGAAGAATTGCTAGTTTTGTTGGGAAACAGGAAGGGTGCTATGCTCTCACAGTACCCATCAATGAATTACAGGGCTTCCTAGACACTGCGGCACTCGTGCACACTACCATGTGTGTTACTTTCTGCCATGAAAAAGCTTGTTGAAATGTGTGGGCTGTAGACTTGAGTGAGAAATGTATGAATGAATGGATAACTGAATGGATGAAAGAAAGAATAAACAAATGATGGACTGAATGGATGAATTAATTATTAATGGTTAGATGAATGAATGGATGAATAAATAGATGCATGAGTGACTGACTGAATGAATGAATGATTGAGTGGATGGATGAATGATTGAATAAATAGCTAAACCGATGACTGAATAGATGGATGGATGGATTAACGGATGGATGAATGAATGACTGAATGGATGAACGGATGAATGAGTGGATGAATGAATGACTAAATGAATGGTTGGATGAATGAATGGATGAACAAATAAATGAAAGGTTTGATTAATGACTGAATGAGTGGATGCATGGAAGACTGACAGAATGGATGGATGAATGGATGGATGGATGAATGAATGAACTAATGGACGAGTGGATGAATGAATGGATCAATGAATGAATGAGTGAATAGATGGATGGATGAATGACTGAATGAACGAGTGGATGGATGGATGGATGGATGGATGAATGACGGAATGGATGAATGAATGAATGAATGGATGGTTGAATGGATGGATGAATAAATGAACTAATGGATGAGTGGATGAATCAATGAATAGATGAATGAATGAATGAGTGGATAGCTGGATGGATGAATGACTGAATGGATGAATGAATGGATGGATGGATGAATAAATGAACTAATGGATGAGTGGATGAATGAATGAATGGATGAATGAATGAATGAGTGGATAGATGAATGGATGAATGGATGGATGGATGAATGAATGAGTGGATAGATAGATGGATGGATGAATGACTGAATGGATGAATGAATGAATGGATGGATGGATGAATGATTGAACTAATGGATGAGTGGATGAATGAATGGATGGATGGATGAATGAATGAGTGGATAGATGGATGGATGAATGACTGAATGGATGAATGAATGACTGGATAGATGAATGACTGAATGGATGAATGAATGAACTAATGGATGAGTGGATGAATGAATGAATGTGTTGTTTTTTAGTGGAAGTAAAAGCCGAGGCACTTGCATGGTGAAGAACACTTACTCCTGGAGAAGCACGGCGGTCTTCATCGGATTTTCTCACGCTCGCTTTTTTTCTACGTATGATTGTCACAACTGACCTTTTTCAACCTTTCGTCCTTTCTTTGTTTTATTGTGGGGGTGGTGGGCGGGGCATGGTGGGGGCGGGGCTTGGGGCGTGAAGCTGTACTTGCCTTAGAACAAAAATTTTGACCATTTATCTTATGACTGTGCCATAATCTCTCGTCGCCTGTTATAACAGGTATTATGTCCCGCAAAGAGGAGGACAGCGTGGATCTCCTCGCAGGTTCTTTGTGTCACCAAGAGGAACAAAAAAAAAAAGCGTGTTTGGAGACGCTAGCGTAGAGAAATGTATCACTAACCTCTGAAAACCTCAAGTCTTTGTTACATTGCTATTATTATTATTATTATTATTATCCCACTTGGACTTTTCGACTGTGACGTAGCGTAGGACTATTTTACGTTGTCCCCTCCCGGTGGAAGGACGTTTGTTTCACATTTCCAACACGGCACTGTGTCCTCGCTACTGGAGAAGCCATTCTAGAAAGATGACTGAAATGTTCCCATGAATTTGTTTTGACAACCATAGTTTGGAAGTATGGATGACCCAGTTATTGAAATAAAATCTTGTTGTTCACACTGAAATTCTCCTTCCATCTTGTCACCTGTTGTCTTTTTCTACGTCATCTAACCAGATGAAGTACTGGTATTAGTATATTTGTATTGCGACATGACAAACCAGTTACCAGTAGGTGCAGTAGATTCTCAGAAAGTCCCAGCATTCATGATATGCACGCTCTTAAGGCTGTGTAATTGGCCAGTTAGTTGAAAGCGGTGTTTTTAAAAAAAAAATAGCAGTGTGGCTTTCAATCAGTGTTTAATTAGTGAAAAATCAGGTGATTAAGGATGAAAGCAGCGCTTGCTGAACATCATTTCTCTTTGAAAATGGATGGAAGAATAACCAGAATGGCAAAGGCTCAGCCAATGATCAGCTCCAGGACGATCAAAGACAGTCTGGAGTTACCTGTAAGTACTGTGACAGTCTGTGTGAAGCTAATCTATTTACAAGAATCCCCCGTAAAATCCCTCTGTTAAAAAAAGGCATGTGCAGAAGAGGTTACAATTTGCCAAAGAGCACATCGACTGGCCTAAAGAGAAATGGAGGAACATTTTGTGGACTGATGAGAGTAAAATTGTTCTTTTTGGTTCCAAGGGCCGCAGACAAACTGTGAATTGAAGCCACAGTACACAGTCTGAAGCATCATGATATGGGCATGTTTCTCCTACTATTTATCCCATAGCAGGGATTATGGATGAGTTTGCATATGTCAGAATACTTGAAGAGGTCATGTTGCCTTATGCTGAAGAGGACATGCCCTTGAAATCAACAAGACCATCACCCCCAACACACTAGGAAACCAGCAAAATCTTCTTATGGAGGGGCCAGCCCAATCCCCGGACCTTCGTCCAACACATCATGTATGCTGGGTATTCTTTGTTTTCTGAGAATCTACTGCACCTACTTGTTTGTCCAGGTAGCAATAAAAAAAATATATATATATATAATGTAATATTATTTTGAACACTACTGTATATGATGAATGAAAGGGATTATTATTGATGTGTCAGATGAGTATCGGTGATCAATAATAATGATTCTTAAATTTTTTTAAATAAAACCACCGTGTTCACATTCGTGTGTGTGTGTGTGTGTGTGTGTGTGAAATGAATGGTGTTACGACACAAAAAAGCAGTTCCTGTCTAATACATGATGTCCTCACACACACACACGCACACACACAGTGGGGTGATATGGTGATGGGCGGTGAGGATGGAAGCGATTGGGGGAGGGGGTGTGCCGGGTGCAAAGGGCGCAAGGTTACCATTTGGAACATGCGCGTGTGTGTGCGTGTGTGTGAGCGGCACACGATTGACTTATGCCTTCATTTCGAAGCTGTCACTCCTGGCCAAACACCATGACCCCTCAACCTCCATTTTGGAGGCGTACATTAACCCCCCGCCCCCCACACCCCCCACCACCACCGTCCTCGTATAAACATAAAAAACACATGTGGCCCAAAGGTGTGTGTGTGTGTGTGCGTGTTGTGCAGGTAAATCAACGCGCTGTAGCTCTTTTGAATGGCAGCCGCTGAATGACTTTCTGCGCTTCAATTTTGCACGCCACTCAGAGCTCAGCATAAACCATAAAACAAATCATATCAATAATAAGAAGGATATTTGTCCGCCGTGCACGCGCACGTGTCCAACACACCCGCTCGTTCCGCCCCCTCCAAACCCTTCTACCAGTGCCGTCTGAGTGAATCCAAAAGTAGAATTTACCAGTAACAATAAGGAAACAGAAAACATTTTTTCCAAACTTACAAAAAAAAATAAAGTCAAACTTTTACGGGAAAAAAGTTATCTAACCAAATAAAGTTGTCATTTTTGCAAAATTAGAAAAGATTCTAATACTAGGAGAATAAAGTCATAAGTATGAAAAAAACATTGGAAAATAAAAGAAAAACAGCAGAAATGGAAAACATTTGAGTAGAAATTTAAAATTGTAAGAGGAAAGAAGGTCACAATTTGACAAGGATAAACGTGTAGTATCATTTTAGTCATTTTTGTTTTTTAAATGTCCTAATATCAAGAAACAAACAAACAATATAAAGTTGTCGTTTTTGGAATATCAGGTTGAGAATAAAAATGAAGTCATAATTTTACAATTAAATAATAATTGAAAATTTGTTGTTTTATAATGTATTATGTTTTTGCTGACATTTTAAAGTAAAACATGACAGTGTTAAAAAAAACATTCCAAGTGTTATAATAATCATATAAATAATAACAAAAATAATAATAAAACCTTTATGGTTCTCTTGGCCCAAAAGGTTCCCAACCCCCCGCTAGAGGCTAGCAGGCTAGCAAATATACAGTATATATATATATTTATATAGCATACTTTGATTAAAAAGTTGATTGGAGAGGCAAACACTTCTAAAGACATGCAACCAATTTTGGACTATTGAGCTAAAATGATCTCCAATGACCTAAAAATGGAGACCAAAACCAGAGACAGGTGGCAGAAAGGGAAGACAACTATCAAAATGGATGGAAGAATAACCAATAACCGCAAAGGCTCAGCCAATGATCAGCTCCAGGATGATCAAAGACAGCCTGGAGTTACCTGTAAGTACCGTGACAGTTATAAGACGTCTGTGTGAAGCTGGGCTACTTACAAGAATCCCCCGCAAAGTCCATCTGTTAAAAAATAGGTTACAGGTTAAAAAAGAGGTTACAGTAAAGAACAAATCATATAATCCAAATAATATAATAATAATATAAATAACAAAAATTATAATAAACCCTTCTCAGCACTTTCATGCATCCAATTCAGACTTATTACCTTCTAAAATTATTGGCACAGTTTTAATTGGATTCACTCTTTTTAAACAACAGGATATGGCTCTAAAAATACAATATGTGTTGTTTGTGGTTCTCTAAGCCCAAAAGGTTCCCGACCCCTGCGCTAGAGGCTAGCAAGCTAGCGAAGCCTACACGATCCACACCCCTTCTGACTTACGCCACATATTATACCAGATATATATAAATATATATTATGCTCCATTTTCAAGTATTTATACATTTTTGCCGATTTGCAGTGAATGACATGTATCCTCTGCAAAAACAAAAAACAACCTATATTTGAAGAAAATAAATTGATTAATTAATAATGAAAATACATGAAAAAGTATTGGTAATAAACACATTTCAAAGCAAAGATCTGCAAATCTGCGCCCTCGCAGATGACAAATTGCAAATGTCAAAGTGATCACATTGTGAGAAATATTTATATTCGTGTTTATTCACATTGTATGTTGAATTAGGACTGGCCACCAGTCCAGGGTGTACCCCGCTTCTCGGCCAAAGTGAGCTGGGATAGGCTCCAGCATAAGTGGCATGGAATATTATATGAATTCATACAATTTCTTTAATATTATATCAATATTGAATATGACACTTTTTATGTGGATTCGTATTTGTTTATCTAAAACTGAAGTCAGTGTGGACGCAAAGACACCAAGATGGCGGCCAAGCACCAACCCTATAAGCCAGCGGCCTCCAAATTGCCGCCAAACGGGCCATTCGCGGCCCGAAGCAGGTATTTTATTGGCACGCGGCACGTCCTAGACATGCAATTTAATGAGAACATTTTAAAAAACAGCCACAGAAACTTTACGATAACAAAATGAATCTAACGAGAAAAAGTCTTCATTTTACGAGAGTGACGTCTTAAGAAGTCATTTTGGTAGCACAAAACTGAAAAAAAAGTCTTTCAAAGTTGTAATATGACGAGAAAGAATAAAAGTTGTCATTTTTGGAAAATTAGGCTGCAAAAAAAGTAAAAAGATCTGCCATAATTTTACAAAAATAAAGTCAAAATACAAAAAAGTCGTATTTTAAACCAGAAAAAAGTTTTTTTAAAATGTGTTAGTGGGAAAAAAGTATTGTTATGGGACTCCTAAAATATGATTTATAACAAAAGGGAAGGAAACTTTAGACCAGGGAAGTCAAACATGCGGCCCGCGGGCCATTTTGTGGGATGTGAGATGCTATTTTGTGGCCCCCACCTTAATATGAAAGTTAATGTTAGTGCGGTACTCGAGATTTTTATGAATGGGACCTTTTACAGTGTTGTGTGCGACGCAGACGAACCAACCAATCACGGTGGGGTATATGGCTCTCAGGGGTGTGACATTGACCAGGCTTGATGCAAGCAGAGAAACCTTTTTCAATGAGTGAAAAACTGATCAAACTTCTTAACACCAATTTTTTGGTGTTCAAAAAAATGGAAAAAAGACATTTGAGAAGATTGGATTTTTAAAATGTTTTAATTTAAATTGCCCCCACGAGCCAAGCCTCGGCCAGACGCCGCCTCCAGCGGCCCCCAAGGTAAGTTGCGTTTGAGACCCCTGCTTTAGACAAAACCCAAACTCCATGTTTCTCACTGAGGAGACGAAAGAGGAAATCATAGACGTTGTAGATAAAAGTACAGCAAAAACATCAACTGCTTGTAACGGAAAAGGATAAAAACGGTCAATAATGTTGTACATCCGCAATTGAACATTCTGGATGGGTAAAAGCTGCAGTATTCATGGATTGGACGAAAACTTTTTAAACAACCATTCACGGCATCCTAACCGCAAAACTGGAAAGGTACGGAATCGGAGGGTTAGTTTTGAATTGGGTTAAGAGCTACCTAGCAAATAGGAAGCAATATGTGAAGCTAGGAGACTATACATCTACAAGTTTAGAAAAATCACGTGGCGTACCACAAGGGTCAATACCAGGACCAAAATTGTTTAACATATACATTAACCACATCTGCAAAGTGGCAAAACACCTAAAGCTAGCACTATTTGCAGATGATACCACGCAAGAGCTAGAAAGTTTCAGAGGAAATGATTGTACTAAAAAGTTGGTTTAATAAAAACAGATTCTCCCTGAATCTAAGTAAAGCTAAAATGATGCTATTGGGCAATAGCAGAAGAGATACTTGCGAGAAAACACAAATTGATGGTGAGAAAATGTATAGGGCAAATGAACATACTTTTTTGGGAGTCCTAATTCAGACTTTATCTCCAAAACTTCTAACGTGGTGCCCCTATGATGTACTCATTCCTGATCCTGTCCATCCTGGTCACACCCAAAGAGAACCTCAGCATCCAATTCATCTCTGCTACCTCCAGCTCTGCCTCATGTCTTTTCCTCAGTGGCCCCGTCTCTAAACCAACAAAAACAAAATTCACAAAGATAATTTAAGAAGAAAGTTGAAATATTTGTGGGGAAAAAACCAACAACAGCAAAAATGGGAAAAGGAGCAAGAGTGAAGTTGATACTAGTAATAGTTTTAGCGTCTTAGCATATCTTTACCAGATATCAAAGTCCACAAAAGGTTTGGCCACCCCTGCAATGAAGCCCCAGATGCGTCCCGTCGGGCACCGTGACAGTTATTGTCCACCCCGCCGGGCGGGGGGCTGGGGGGTGGGTTGGGTTAAGCCGAGGGACACGTCTGCCCGCCCGGATCGATAGGATGGACGTCCCTTGAACTGAGGTCACTATTTGTCTGCTGACTCGCCGTCCGAAAGTAGCAGGGCCCCATGAAGTGCCATGGGGGGGGGGGTATCCAGATCCCAATCCAATCCCATCTAAGCAACATGTTCTTTGTCTGAGAGAGACACATCAATAAACGCTGACAACCGCCGAGCTGCAGTACCGGGACAGTTACAGAGCTCGGCGTCTCGGCTAATAATGACTGCAAACGCAAATGCACTGAATTTTTCCTGGAGATCGATAAAAAAGTATCTACTGTATCTATTTTTTTCATCCCATGTGTTTGCCAACTGGTTGCCACTGGCTTCCATCAATTAGCGCCGTGTAGCTTTAGCATCTTTGCATTCATGGTATTTCGGCTCGCAACAACCCTCTTAAAAGTTTCAATACTGACTTTAAAGTCTTCTAATTGAGCTGAGGTCATGCTTTGGCAAGGTTATCTGGCGCTTTGAAGAAGCTAACTGTGCCTGCTAGCTTGTAAGACATGCGTAGCTTTAGCATTCTTACATTCTTGTGGTACTTTCTGCTTTAATTTCCACTTTTTTCTACAATAAAGTTTAAATATTAAGTTTAAAGTCACTTTAATAAAGCTGTGATTGTGTTTTAGCAATTTCTTTTGCCACTATGCCTGTTAGCTTGTCAGATGTCTCAAGGATATGCTTAGCTTTAGCATCTTTGCATTCAAGTTATTTGGGCTTGCAATTTATGAAATGATAAAATTATACAAGCTGTGTCAACAAGATGCTATATTGATTTTAAAGCCATGCTTTGGCAAGATTATCTGGGACTTACATGATGCTAGCTATGCCTGCTAGCCTGTAAGACGGTAACTGGCTGTACCCTGCGTTAGCATCTTTGAGTTTTTCTGGTATTTTGGGATATTTCCACAATAAAATCTAAGAAACTATGTCTGAAAGACTGATTAAAGAGAGCAAAATCCAATTAACAGAGTTGTGGTCGCATTCGGTGAATTTATTTGATGCCAACTATTCTGTCTAGCTTGTCAGATGTCTCGAGGCTATACTTACTGCAGCTTTAGCATCTTTGCAATTGGGCTTGCAACTCTACTTATTTCTACTATAAAATCACACAACCTGTGTCTAAAAATGTCAGTATTGAGTTTAAAGTTTTTTAATTGAGCTAACGTTATGTTTTGTAAAGGTTATCCGGCGTTTTCATGATGCTAACATCCCTGCTAGCTTGTAAGACGTTTATCGACTATGCTGAGCTTTAGCATCTTGGCGTTTTGGGCTTTTTCCACAATAAAGTCACACATTCTGTCTGCAAAGTTGAGCGTGAAGCCCGACTAAAAGAGCTACAATCTCGTTTGGCAAGTTTATTTGATGCTATCGGTGCCCGCTAGCTTTTTGGATGTCTGCGCTATACTTAGCTATACTGTAGCATCCCTGCACTCATTTTGAGGCCTACAAATTAACAAAATTACACAAGCCGTGTCTAAAAGTTTATGAAAGTAAATATTGAGTTAAAAGTATTTTAATCAAGCTAAGGCCATGTTTTGGCAGATTGGCAAGACGCTAGTTATTCCTGCGAGCTTGTCAGGCGTTTATTGGCTATGCTTAACTTTAGCATCATTGCATTTTTGTTATTTCCGACTTGCAACTTTACCTTTTTTCCACCATAAAATTCACACAAGCTGTGTCCACAAGATTCAACAGTGAATTTTTTTGGCGCTAAAAATGCTCGCTAGCTTGTCAGACGTCAACAGGGGATCCATTAGCACGACTATGACGGCGTTGTTCAGTAAGCTTATCAATCCTCGTAGCTAGGCTGGAACGAAAACTTGGCTTAAAAGACATGCTGACTGTTACGCGCGCGTTCACAAATGAAGTGGAAAGTTAATTACGATGGTACTGGTGTGACTTTTAATACCATGACAGTATGACTTTATTAACAACAAACATGGCCGCCCTGCCAACACTCACAAGGCGATGATTTGCGTGCGTTAAAAAACGGCCAAACGGGTGATATACGTCGCTCCGCGTCTCCAAAGCTAATATTCTAATGAACGACTTGAGCGCCAGGGTGGGCCGCCGTCACGTCGTGTGAAGACCTCCCTAACGCCCCCCAGCCCCCGACTCCGCGGGCGGTTCCAGAATCAACAGGCTGTCGTTGGAGCGTTCCGCGATGCCGCAAATCAAACATTCGTTTTTTTCCACAACTATCATCTCTGCTAAAGCATTGCGAGGGGAATTGGATCGGTGTCCAAATTGCGCCTCCGCCGACCCCCCCTTTCCCCTTGGATTTCATCAAGTGAATCCCGAATCCCCGTCCCCCCGACCCCCACCGCCAATTGCTGTGGAGGAAAATGTACATCATTTGAAGGAAAGGCGTCCTTCACATGGACCCCCCCCCCTTATAAATCCTTAAAGGGGGTCCTGACTGCAATGTATGGCGACAGCATCAATATTGATGTGGGAGAAAGTTGCAGAAAAGCCGCCTCAGTCACACGGCATTAATATTGATAGCGTTGAGCGCGCCCCGAAATGCTAATGGATTCTCGTCTGGGGTGTTAGGGGGCTGAATACGGACATGGTTGTTTTTTTTGGGGGGGGGGAAACCCCACCACCGAGGGCAAGCGTGGGGCGCTCATTAAATCTGACGATGGGCCCCAGTCTTTGAACGTCAAAACATGGACGACGCTTAACACTTGTGGCCCAAGATCAACGTTAGCATTCGCATCTATCACCCTCGAAATCTGGCTAAAATGCTAAAGTGCAGTCGGATTTATTTATATTCTTGTTTTATTTCAGCCCAATGTGTCCAAAATTGTGAGAAAAATTAATTTTGTATTTCACGTTAACCCACCACAAGGTCGCTAGCTGGTTGGTTAGCAAACAAGCTAAATTTAGTAGCAAAACTGCAATGAACGCAAGCGTAAGTGTTGAGGAGAAATAATATTGTACTTGAACTGTTCTTCAAATGATATATAATATACCTTCAAGCGTCCCGTTCAAATAGCAAACTTAGTTTTTATTGCGAAAGATGCCCGAGACCGAAATTAGCATTAGCATCTAGCATTAGCACGGTCTAAATGTAGCAAAAACATTTCAAATTATTCCTTTTCTTGGATTATGTCAAAACAAAAAACAAGGGAAGAAACTTTTAAAACAGTAAAACCTAGGACAGAAGGAAAACTTGTCACTTCAAGTGTAAAAAGAAGTTCATTTTGCAAATGACAACATTTTGGAGTGTGTAACTATTGAAATCGTCCAAAAAAAAAAAGAATGTTGTTCATACAAAAAAACAGCAACAATTGAAAAATGAGCAGTCGTTTTGCAAAAAATAAAGTCAAAATATATAATGTAGCCAAAAAAAGTTGTCATTTTTGGAAAATTAGGCTGTGGAAAAGGTTGTAATATAAAGAGAATAGAGTCAAAATATTAAAGGAATAAAGTCATAATTAGGAAAAAATTGGAAAAAATTGGAAGTTAAAGAGAAATTGAAAAAAAGTGCTGTCATTTTACGAGTAGAAAGTCAAAATATTAAGAGAGAAAAAGTCACAATTTTAATGGAAAATAAACTTTTTGTAATTTTAGTTCATTTTTATTTTTTTAAATGTCGCAATAATATATATTATAGTATAGTCATAATATTACAATAAAGAAATATAATAGTTTTATAATATTTAATGTATTTTGCTGACCTTTTAAAGTAAAACATGACAGTGTTAAAAATATAAAACCTTCTCCGCACTTTCATGCATCCCATTCAGTGACTTATTATCTTCTAAAATTGTTGGCACACATTTAGTTGTGTTCATTTAAAAAAGAAATGAACGGCGGCGTACCCCAAGGGTCAATACTGGGACCAAACCTGTTCAACCCATACTACATGGTATATTTATCATACTATACTTGTATACCCACTAAAGCAAAATTTGTTTGGGACCCAAACTCTGTTGTCCTCAAGTCTTACCGTATTTAAAGGAAATAAGTACTTTGTAAAAGCCAACTCCCCTTAATAACTCTACTACAAGAAAGACCAATCACAATAATAGAGAACATACAAACCCCTTATTCCTAAAATCTTACTCCTAAAAAACGACTACAACTTGTTGACCTTGTATAGCTTCAAACAGCTAAAATTATGCATATGGCAAAAAATAACCAGCTACCCAAAAACATAATAGGATTGATCTCATCAAGAGAGGAGAGACATGGCCTTAATCAATGCACTGAAACGACCCATTTCAAGGAACAGTACAAGCAGTTGATGTTTACACAAAATATAAGGAAGACGAGAAAAACTGACAAACACACTTCATGCAATTCACAGCAATTTGTCCTTACAGATTCAACTACACATTCTTACACTGCTTTATATTTTCTCCTGTTATTCACAACTGGCAATGGGAACACGTTGGAAGGAAAATGAAAACAAGTACCAGCAATTGAAGGGAAATGTATCAGCAACTGAAGAGAAATGTATCAGCAATTGATAGAAAATGTATTAACAATTAAAGGGAAATGTATCAGCAAACTGATGTGCAAGAAGTATGGGGTAGAAGTGAACAAGTTCTGCTTGTTCCTTCTCCTTTTGGACATGCGAAATGTTGACGTATGCTGATGCGAAAGGAAGAGAGAAAAGAATGCTGAAATAAATCATCATCAGTGACGTGCTGAGGTTGTTCGCGTGGTTTGTCGTGCTTTCGTCGCAGCAGAAGGATACAAAAACAAACAAGTATGAAGAGTGGTAGGATAGGCTACGCTTGGCTTTGCAGGCCCATAAAAAGGTCCAGGTGTTGTCAAATGCTACTTTATCCATTTCCTTTGCCATTTACCGCCCGACACCAGACGTCATTTGGACGTGGCTTTCTGGGCTAAATGTGGTCCGGGTGGTCCGTCATCGCCTTGGTCTAGCCCAGAAATGGACGTTGAAACGGTCAACGCATCAAGTTAGAACCTGCCCGCGTCGCCGCGGATAGATTGCGATCCTGTGGGCAAGAGCATATTATTTGATTTGATTTCCATTTTGCAAATGTTTCACCTCCGCGTGACTTCGCCGCTTTAGCCGGCGGCCTTTTTTCTAATTGAAGGATGCGCCTCATGATATCATAGCGGACATCCTGGGTTTGCGCAAACATACGATTACGCCGGGGCGCCTTTCTGGGTCACTGAGTTAAATATTTCAGATGCTTTTATTTTTAGCCCACGCACACACCAACGCATGTCTCCGGCTGCGTTTGACCCACTAAGTCATCTTCAGCGCCGCCCTCGGGGGCTCATTGAGGGCTGCGTGTAGCGGAGAAATGTGCTAAGGGCACCACTTTCCCGGGATGTGTTTTTGTTGTTTCCCTGCGTAAAAACATCCCATCGTGTGGGATCTACACGGCTCTATCCGCTCCGGTTAAGGAAATCTTTGCAGATCCTGTTTCATCAGCACGCTAAACCAAGTGCATGTGGGCAGACGGGAGGCCATTACCGCCTTTCCCGCCCACAGGACCGCCATGTATTTGCGGTAAGTTGCAGAACTGACATTTACACAAAAAAAACCTTTTTTTCTCATAAAATTACAACCTAAAATCTGATAATATTACTACTTTTTTCTTGTAAAATTATGACTTTTTTCTCATGAGATTATGACTTTTAATTTCGTAATATTATGACATTTTCTTTCTCGTAAAACTACCACTTTTTTCTCATAATACTGTATTCCGACTTTTAATCTTGCAATATAATGACTTTTCTTCTAATAAGATGACGACTTTAAATCTTGTTATACAAAAAAAAATAAATTGACTTGAAGGAAACTTTTTTTCTCATAAATTATGAATGTTTTCCTGCACAATTTTGATTTATATCTCAAAATAATCTGAATTTTTTTTCTAGCTTTTTTTTCTTTAGTTCATGACTTTTTTTCTCTTAATATTTCGACTTTTAATCTTGTAAAATTACAACTTTAAATCCTGTTAAATTATGACTTTTAGTTGTGTAATATCACATTTTTTCTCGTGAATTTTCGACTTTAAATCTCATAATTGTATGACTTTTTTTCTTGTAAACTTATGAGTTTTTTCTCATAAAATTGTGACTTTTAATCTCATACTTCATGTTTCATGTTTTTTCCAGTAATATTTTGACTTTTAATCTCGTAATATTATGACTTTCCATTCCATTCTATTCCATTTTCTTCTGCTTATCCGGGTCCGGGTCGCGGGGGCAGCAGTTTTAGTAGGGAAGTCCAGACTTCCCGGTCCCCGGCGACCTCTTCCAACTCCACCGGGAGGACACCGAGGCGTTCCCTGGCCAGCTATGAGACATAGTCCCTCCAGCGTGTCCTAGGTCTTCCCGGGGGCCTTCTCCCGACTGGGCATGCCCGAAACACCTCACCATGGAGGCGCCCGGGAGGCATCCGGACTAGATGCCCGAGCCACCTCAACTGGCTCCTCTCGATGTGAAGGAGCGGCGGCTCTACTCTGAGCTCCTCCCGGATGGCCGAGCTCCTCACCCTATCTCTTAGGGTGAGTCCAGCCACCCTACGGAGGAAACTCATTTCCGACACTTGTATCCGCGATCTCGTTCTTTCGGTCATGACCCATAACTCATGACCATAGGTGAGGGTGGGAACGTAGATCCATCGGTAAACAGACAATCTGCTGCACCGATCCGTCTGTCAACCTCACGCTCCAACCATCCCTCACTCGTGAACAAGACCCTAAGATACTTAAACTCCTCCACCTAAGCAAGACCTCACTCCCAACCCGGAGGGTACAGTCCACCCGTTTCCGACTGAGAACCATGGCCTCGGATTTGGAGGTGCTGAGTCTCATCCCAGAAGCTTCACACTCAGCTGCAAACCGCTCCAGTAAACGCTGAAGGTCACAGCCTGATGAGGCCATAAGGACCACATCGTCTGCAAATAGCAGAGACGAGATCCTAAGGTCACCAAGCTGGACTCCCTCAACACCTTGACTGCGCCTAGAAATTCTGTCCATGAAGATTATGAACAGAATCGGTGACAAAGGGCAGCCTTGGCGGAGGCCAACGTTCACCGGAAACAAGCTCGACTTACTGCTGGCAATGCGAACCAGGCTCCTGCTTCGATTGTACAAGGACCGAATGGCACGTAG
>QODF01000190.1:828856-856223 GCA_024372805.1 Oostethus manadensis
GTGACCCCAAATAAAAAGAAAAGCAAAATAAACTTTTGGCTGGAAAGTAAACAACAAGAAGCCAAGCAGCTGCGTCCTGTCTGCTCGCTCCCAACACAAAAACATTTCTAGCATCTTGGTCACTTCTTCATACGCTTAGATGAACTCCGTTGGAACGCAAATCCTTGGGCGGGGATTATTGTCTTCATTTCCTGTTCTTGTACGTGTCATCCGGTCATCCGGAATGAGCGTAACGACGGCGTACGCGAGCCAGGCGTGATGTCGCCATGATGCGTCTGTAGCTTTAAGGCTAACGAGCCGTGTTTGTCCACGCCCAAGATCGTGCACTTGATCCATCCTTGACATACATTGTAACTATGGCTCTCGTGGGTTGTCCGTCAAGACACGCGACCATCCTCGGCCCAAATGCAGGTTGGTGCTGGTGCCGAGTGCAGTCCAAAACCATCAGACGCCGTCTGCCAGGGAAGGCTTTCAAGAAGAAAAAAGCTCTTCAAAGGCCTGGGCTCCTTCAAGGTTTGGAATTAGCAGGAGAGCCCCAAACATGGGACATTGAGAGGTGGAAGAAAGTTGTATTCTCTTCCAACGTTACTGGCATGACAAGGAGATCCCCACCGAGATGTTCACCACAATAGACCTTCAGGATCCCTCTATGGAACAATGGAGCTTCCTGTTGTCCAGGGGCGTCAAAGGGCGGACGGCTATCCCTGTTTTTGTCTCAGTTATTTTTTCTAATTTAATTGTGTATCCTTCATAAATGCAGAATTGTTAAATAATGTATAATTTCTACAATTAAAATGAAGTTTGTAACGCATCATTTCTTAAAGAGCAAACAAGTTGATTCAAGTAATAATAATAATAATAAATGATAATATACAGTACGTATCTTTTCTTAGCATATCCACACGGGTAGATTGTTGCAGTCTGCTGAAAAAATGAACATGAAATGATTCATCAGCTGGCCGGGAATACGTCACGTTCTTTATTACGCGTTCTTTATTCTTTGTGCTGGACGCTGAGCGGAGGCACCTGGCCGGCGGCGCTGAGGCCACCTTATCGGGAGCTCGGATTGCCGAGTCGCACTTTGCATGAGAAATCGAAAGCGGCGCCCCATTCTTTACGGCCGCCGCCTGCAACCTTTGTCAACCCGGGGAATTAAGCGAGAGGCGTATCAGCTGCGTTGGCCCTTTTTCTCTTCCAGCCTGTCCCATTAAACGCGGGGCGGGGTCACACTTAAGTAACCTTATCTTGTAATTGAGTTCAAGGTTAAGTGACCTCGGAGCACCGGGGTTCCGGGGGCTAAGGTCACAGTGTCATGCGGTGGAAGAAGATGTTGGTGAAGGGGTTGGGGAGGGGGCTGAAAATGAAGACCCCACATCACCTCCAGTCTTTACCATCATTTAGCAACACCACGCATTAAGCTGTTGCCACGGGACGGGGTTGGGACGCGAGGGGGTGCACGTCGCCGTTGCCCGGCAACCGGCTCTCAAGGCAAGCTCTTGCAGGCCTTTAACCTCAGCGAGGATCGATCGCCACAGCAATCGGGCTAATATTCATGGAGCCTATGGGAGAATGAGGTCTAACAACCACGCCGCCACTCAGACTTCATATAGCGGATGCACGGGAGGGTACAAGAGGGATTGCAGGGAAGGGCGGACAGGAAAATGGCTCTTTAGCGCATTCTTCATCACGCTTGTACCTTTACCTCCAAATAGTCCTCCGTCTAGTAGTCACGTGCCCGGTAACGCCACCAAGCAAGTGCGAAGACTTGACTGACTTTCTCCCACCTCTGTTCCATAGTACCAGTGGCAGCTACTGGTCATTCAAGTGCATCCACGGTCAACCCTCCCACTGGCATCCTTCAAGTTTTTGCACCCGTATCATGCAGGATGTTTTGGACTGATTTGAATGCACTCTTACGAGTTCTCTTCTTCACTTTTTTTACATTCATTCCATTCCGTTTCTTTCGCTTATCCGGATCCCGGGGATCCAGACTTCCCCTGCCACCTCTTCCAGCTCAACCGACAGGACACCAAGGCGTTCCCGGGCCAGCTAAGAGACATAATCCCTCCAGCATTGCCTAGGTCTGCACCAGCGCCTCTCCCGCCTCTCTCTCCCCACTGGAGATGCTTGGAACTCACCAGGGAGGCATGCAGGAGGTATCCAGACTAGATGCCCGAGCCACCTAAACGGGATCCTCTCCATGAAGGAGCAGGGGCTCTACTCTGAGCACCTACCGGATGGTGGAGCTCCTCACCCTACCTCATAGGGTGAGTTCAGCCACCCTACGGAGGACACTCATTTCCGCCACTTAGATCCCCCATCTCGTTCTTTCGGTCGTGACCCAACGCTCATGACCAACATTTATCGATCGGTGAATTAGGAGCTTAGCCTCCCAGCTCAGCTCTCTTTTCTCCACGACGGTCCGGTACAGCAACCGCATTACTGAAAACGCCGATCCGCCTGTCGACCTCACACTCCAACCTTCCCTCACTCGTGAACAAGACCCTGATGTACTTGAACTCCTCCACCTGGGACAGGACCTCAGTCCCAACCCGTAGGGTGCAATCCACCCTTTTCCGAACGAGAACCACGGCCTCAGATTAGGAGGTGCTGAGTCTCATCCCATAAGCTTCACACTCACCTGCAAACCGCCCCAGTAAACGGTCAAGGTCACAGCCTGATGCGACCACCAGGACCACATTGGCTGCCAATAGCAGGGACGGGACCCAAAGGGCCCCCAAATGGCAAACCACTGGGCCTAGAAATTCTGTCCATAAAATTTATGAACAGAACCGGCAATGCCAACCAGGCTCCTGCTCCGGTTGTACAAGGACCAGTGCCCCCCCTTGGAGATTGACTTGGCTTGATCTCAAAAACGCCATCATTCAAACATGGGAAAAAGCAGCAATCATTTAATTTTCGCAACGAGCGTCCCTCCTAAAGCGGGAGATGGATGAGCTCCGGTGCTGGGGTTCAGGCAGCGTGACCCATAGACCCATCCATTGCCAAGGGCGAGGAAATAGGCCAGATTAAAGAGCTTGTAAATAATGGCCCATAAACATCTGCCTGTTGGCCCGGCCAATCCATCCTGCTCTCCCATCTGGTCGCCTCTTTTTTTGTGTGCTCTCGATTTCCTTATTGAGAACGTTCCACCGGGCAAATGTATCATCCCACTGAAGTCAGTCCCATTTCCAACCCAAACAAACACTCATATTGACCCCAGGGGGTCATGTACAGTTCAAACGCCCAGCACCACCGCCAATCACAGCCCCCGTGACTCAACCCAAAGACAACAATGGAGAGCGTTGCTTTTATTTTCCTTCCTTGACTTTCCTTCCACTTATCTGAGCCTTCAGATTAGCACTGGGCAAATATTGAATCATTACAGCGTGATTACGGTTCTGCCCGCCGCTTTGGCAGAGTGGAACCTTCACTGTGGGCCTCATTAGACGCCCCCTCCTCCTGCCTCGTTGCAGTCATTAGGCATCGTTAATGCAAGCTTCCCAGTTCCTATCTGCTGCCTCTGATCTCCATCCATGTCGCAGAGGTCCGGGTCGGTCCCGTGTCGACGGACCCCTGGCACCACCGGTTCCCGGAACCACCTGCAGGTGCCAAATTAGCCCAAACAAAGGACAGGCGGCGCTCTCGCCGTAAAGCCTACTGTTTGGTGTTCATGCGACGGCCAGGCTTTGAACCGAATGGCAGTTGCGTAAGCGTTTTTAGAAGTTGGCCAAATGTCACTAATCAGCTTTTATTGGTTTTATTTGTTTTCTTCCGCTGGTGTTATTTTGGGGGCATGACTGGGCCTTCACTTGCTGGGAACCACGTCGGCATTACAGTGGCAAAAAAAAGTTTGACTTCAGACTTTGACTTTAGAATGATCAAAGTTCGACTAAGGACTTTCATCGTGGAATCGGATTCGTTAGATTTTGTCCATAGTTGGGGGATTTTTCAACGATGACCTCTACAAATAAAACAGATCTCTTTCATGACTTTCTCCACCTCAAAGAAAAAAGCTAAAACACTTGTTACTATGATATTTTCAATTGTTTCAAAACTAATTACCGTCGATATGTCGTAATTACCGTCGATATGTCGTATCTATAAAGCAGGATCCATTACCCTTTTCAGTATCGATCCACACATCGGTAGTCTGTTCCCCCTAACGTTGGATTTTGTGCAACGGGAGTCGATGTTTTCGCAACCAAAAGATCCCGTGTAGGCGATGAAGAAAAGGAGTGCAAGAAATTTGGCTATGGAGGCTCGCGGAGGACTCGCCGCGACGTCTGTTTCGAGGCGTGGTGGGACATTGCCCCGAGCCGCTTCACCGGCACTCATCCAGACGGGATCTTCTGCGAGTCACTTTGGAGTTCAAAAAATACCAGAATGTAGGGAGAGTCAGGCCATTTGGAGATTCTGTCGGCTTGTCGTCAAAGCTCACTTCAGGTCAAAAGTAAAAACCTGACCGCATGTGAGCGCAATAATAATCACAAATCTAAAAGAGACGCTGAGCTTCACTGTGCGTACACGACGCGTTTTCAATCTTCGTTAACACAAATGAGGCTGAATTGAATTTTGAATGTAATTTAAACCGGCTACTTAGGAGAACAACAAAGATGCGATGTAATAACGTATGCTCGGAAGCAGCCGTGGGCACCCCCATGTAGTCAGACTGCTCATTTTAGCCAGGGCATATACTTACCTAAGCCACAAAGAGGAGGGGGTGTTCTACGGAAGCAGGCCGTAACTGGCACTTTTTTCCTAAATGTGAGTACTCGTTGTATATAACAGTGGTTCCTCGTTAATTCACTGTTAAACGTGGAATCTCATGGAAATTGAAATAATGAGAATGGAATGCTGTCGTCGTGAGGAGAAGGAACGTTCCTGTGGGGAACCATTTCCCCGGGGGACGGCTCAATCGTAAATAAATACAAATATGTTTTTCTTTATTTTGTGTTTTGCCAAGCGACGCCCGATGACCACGTTCTGCGTGAAGCACGGTCCTTATAGTTTTTTGAAGATTTTCTAGGAACGTGTGCATCCCCTTAAAAGTTAGCCGGCCTACATTCTAAGTTACTGGGCAAAATTGTCCATTGCGTCTGTAAATGTAAGTATTTTTATGTTTTATTTACTAACCCAAAAATCACACACTCTATGCTGGAAAAAATAAGTGTAAAACTGTAAAAAAAAAAAAACGGGAAAGACTAGTACATCGGGAAGTTACCTACAGCCACAGGTGTAAATTGCCAAGGTTTTTTGGCTGGAGACGCCAGCGGTTTTTTGCTACTGTCACCACCGACGATTATTGAATAGTCAAGTTAATTAAGTTAATAGATGCACTTGTGTGACAATCAAGAATGTTCAAATGTGATTTCAAACCCAACCCACAGCCACGTTTGGATCCAGGAACAGATCATGGCCTTCCAAAATTGTAGCGTCAAGAGAAGTAGAGTCCGAGAGAGGGCCATCTGCTCTCTGATTCGACATGAAGCGAGGTTTGTGGAGTGTTTACAAAACGTGAAGGACGCGTGCGGCCATTGATTTATGAGCACATTTTGGCAGCGTGAATAAGTCCCTCTTATTTGCAAGGCAGGCAACGTTGCAAATGAACGAAATGCAAGCTTGGAGATTGGCGGAATAACGTATTGATCCTCGGGCCGCGTCCTCAACGGCGCCGACGGTGTCCCGCAGTCGGATAAAGTCAAACTCGACATGTGTACTACCGAGGGCTGTCAAACGTTTCAAATATTTGATTGCGATTAATCGTATTTTTTGGTCCATTGTTAACTCATAATTAATCGCATCTGTAGTCTCTGTGGTAAGGGATTGGGCACACAACTACTCGGTTATGACTACATCAAATGTTACGTGAAGGGATATCTTTTTAGAAATCCCCCAGTTTCTTCACGTTTAATGCGAGCAGCGATTTGTGCCACTTTGTTGGACGGTCCTTGAACGCACCTTCTGAGGTTCACCCATGCACAGATAGACTACTTTACTATACTATACTGTATTTTTAGCCTTTTTCTTGCCCTCAGATGCTGATCCTACATGGGAATGCATAAAGGTAAGAGACGATGACCTTAGTGAGTGCTAATGTGCATATTTGTGTGGCGCACCTCCCTGAAAGAAAAGTCGTCATGCAGGCTCAGCGTTAGTGACGCGGCACACCCAAAAAGTGCATGTATCAATTGCAACTAATTGCTTTTATTTGTATTTTTATTTACCCGGTTTGTTCGGCTACGTTAGCACAATTCAGCAATTCTGACCCCACAAATTGGTGGATTTTTGTTCCCACAATGTTTTACATTTTTATTATTATTTTTATCACCAAAAGTAGGCGTATTTTTCCCGCAGTAGACACATCTAATTTATAAAAAACATGATAAAAACAGCATAAAATACATGTACAACGTAAAGATGTGACGTGGCACCTTTTTTTTTTGGCTATGATAGCGCGCGCACTAGACCACACAAATTGGTGGATTTTTTAAAAAATAATTTAAAAATCTTCTTTCAGTATTTTTTAAAATGATGAATAATTTTTCCATTATTTTTTTAAATGATTAATATTTTTTCCATTATTTTTAAATTATTATTTTTTCCAACAAAAGTAGGCATATTTTTCCCACAAAAAACAATCCTAATTTATAAAAAACATGAAAAACCAGCATAAAATACACGTATGACGTAACGACATGATGTGTGGCGCCCTGTTTGTTTGACTACGTTAGTGTTAGCACTAGACGTCACAAATTGGTGGATATGAAAAAAATATATTAAAATTTTTTTATTATTCTTTCATTATTTTTTTTGAATTATTATTATTTTTTAAAATTATTATTACATGTCATTGTTTTTTTTATTTATTATTATTTCTCATTGTTTTTATTTTTTTCCTCCAAAAGTAGCCGTTTTTTTCCCGTCTCCGTCCCACATGTCGGCAGTCGGCCGTGTTTGTTTGGCTACATTAAGCACTCGTACTAATCGTAATTCAGCATTTGCGTCCCTGCAAGTTTGTGGATTTACGACAAAGCTTTGTACAAGGGTGGGGCGTTTTGGTGCAGGTCCGGATAAAGGTGCAATGGAGAACTGCATCGTGTTTTGTTCCTAAACTTTTTTTGCCGATAAAATGATTTTCAGCGCCCCCCACCCCACCCGTAAAATATGGTAATAATGAAAAGTGTTTGTGGTAGCCCCGCCCCCTCGCTGTCATAACGCCAGGGCCCCCTTAGGGGGCGCCCCCCCCCAGTTTGCAAACCACTGGCACAGTGAGCGTTTCTTCTTGATTTGTCAGCAAATGACAATACATTGGAAGCACTGGGGAGGTCCAATGCCATTCCAGTATTGACATGCGGCCACTGAGATGGCGTTTCCCCAGCGACCGTCCACCCCTCCCCCTCCCTAGCATTAGCATACGAGGCCAAAAGGGGTCAAGTGAAGGTTCTCGCCCTGATCGGCCGACTGGAAAACTCTCAGGTTCAGAGGTCACGGATAAGCCGGCCTATTGGCCGCTTGGTCAGATAAGTCAAAGTGGCATCCCCCGCACCCACCCACCACCTTGGCGATCGGCTCTTAGGCCGCCACCCATGAAGAATGAGATGAGGTGGTTTGATTTCTCCTTGTCTTTTAGAATTCCATGTGGTTCCATCGACTAGAACCGGTTTTTCGTCACAATCTGTACGAGGACCCACCAGCCTCTCAACCCCCCCCCCCCCCCCCCCCCCAGCCCCCGCGCTTTGACCTTGCGCTTCCTCCGTCAGCGTTTCGTAAGCAATGATTTATCCGCCAAATAAATTTCTTGGCGCCGCCGGAATGTGCTTAAGGCACGGGGTCGTTGACTAGGTCAAAATGGCAGCCCATAAATTGAAACCGTGCATGGCTTTTAAAAAAATAGGGGAGGTGAGGAAACCACGATGCTCCAAACCGTCCCCCTTTCAACCCCCCCCGACGCTTTTGGAGGGATACTTTTTAAAAGAGAGGGGACGGTGGTGCAATTAGAAGACGCAAGTGGACGTCTTACCTCACGGGGGAGTCGCAGGTTACATGAGCTTGTTTACTGCCCGGTGACAGCGAGGGGCTGAAGGGCTCGTCCCTGCAATGAAGGACGGCGCCCTTTGCCTCGCTCGGTGGTCCGCAACGGTGCAGGGGGTCGTTACAAAAGCCTCATAAACGTCTCGTTCTTGGTTGGGGCTCAGTCTCATTCACTCCTATTTGTGATTTAATTCATTTAAAACAATTTAAATATAATCACCGAGTCTGGATTTAATAGACATCCCCAGGATTATTTTCCACCACAAAGTACTGGGGCTGCATTAAAAAAAAATGGAGATTTAGAGATTAAAAGTCGTAATCTTATGAAAAAGAGGTTGTAATTTTAGGAAAAAAAGTTGTAATGTAATTTTACGAGAAAAAAGTTGTAATTTTATGAAACTAATTTGTAATTTCACAGGAAAAAAAATGGTAATTTTAAGAAAAATAGTTGTAATTTTAAGAAAAAAAGTTGTAATTTTAAGAAAAAAAAGTTGCAATTTTATGAAAAACAATTGTAACTTTACAAGAAAACAAAGTTGTAATTTTGCAAAAAAAGTTGTAAAGTAATTTTACGAGAAAAAAGTTGTAATTTTATGAAACAAATTTGTAATTTCACAGGAAAAAAAGTTGTAATTTTATGAAAAAAAGTTGTAGTTTTAAGAAACAAAGTTGCAATTTTATGGAAAAACAATTGTAACTTTACAAGAAAAAAAGTTGTAATTTTATGAAAAAAAAGTTGTAATTTTATGAAACAAATTTGTAATTTCACAGGAAAAAAAGTTGTAATTTTAAGAAACAAAGTTGCAATTTTATGGAAAAACAATTGTAACTTTACGAGAAAAAAAGTTGTACTTTTATGAGAGTAAAACCTGTAAATTTACTTGTAAATTTCTTGAGTTTCATTCTTGTACTAATAAAACTTTTTAATATTACAACTTTTTTGTCTCCTAAAATTTTCCTCCTAAGACTTTTTTTCCAAAATAAAAATTCGTTTTTTTCTTGTCGACTTCTTTGTTGTAAAATTACAAGTTTTTTTCTTGTAAATCGACAAGTTTTACTCTCATAAAGTTATGACTTTTTTCTTGTAAGACTACGGGTTTCATTCTTGTAATATTAAAAAAAAACTTCTTGTAAAATTATGACTTTTTTCCACATAAACTTACAAGTTTTATTCTTGTAATACCACAACATGATAATGCAGCATCCTCTTCTCTTGCGCCAACTACCTTCATGTCCTCTTTCACTACATCCATAAACCTCCTCTTTGCTCTTCCTCTAGGCCTCCTGCCTGGCAATTCAAAACTCAGCATCCTTCTACCAACATATTCACTATCTCTCCTCTGGACATGTCCCAACCATCTCAGTCTGGCCTCTCTGACTTTATCTCCAAAACCTCTAACATGTGCTGTCCCTCTGATGTGCTCATTCCTGATCCTGTCCATCCTGGTCACACCCAAAGAGAACCTCAGCATCTTCATCTCTGCTACCTCCAGCTCTGCCTCCTGTCTTTTCCTCAGCGGCACTGTCTCTAAACCAAACAACATGGCTGGTCTCACCACAGTTTTGTACACCTTTCCTTTCATTTTAGCTGAAACTCTTCTATCACACATCACACCCGACACTTTTCTCCACCCATTCCAGCCTGCCTGCACACGCTTCTTCACCTCTTTTCCACACTCTCCATTGCTCTGGACTGTTGACCCTAAGTACTTAAAATCCTCCACCTTCTTTATCTCTTCTCCCTGTAACCTCACTCTTCCACTTGGGTCCCTCTCATTTACACACATGTACTCCGTCTTGCTGCGGCTGACCTTCATTCCTCTCCTTTCCAGGGCAAACCTCCACCCCTCAAGCTTCTCCTCCACCTGTTCCCTGCTCTCACTACATATCACAATGTCATCTGCAAACATCATAGTCCATGGAGATTCCTGTCTAACCTCGTCCGTCAGCCTGTCCATCACCATAGCAAACAAGAAGGGGCTCAGAGCTGATCCCTGATGGAGTCCCACCTTCACTCGGAACTCCTCTGTCACACCTGCAGCACACCTCACTACTGTCTTACAGTCCTCGTACATGTCCTGCACCGCTCTAACATACTTCTCTGCCACTCCAGACTTCCTCATACAATACCACAGTTCCTCTCTGGGCACCCTGTCATAAGCTTTCTCCAGATCTACAAAAACACAATGCAGCTCCCTCTGACCTTCCCTGTACTTCTCCATCAACATCCTCAAAGCAAATACTGCATCTGTTGTACTCTTTTTTGGCATAAAACCGTACTGCTGCTCACAAATGCTCACGTTTGCCCTTAGTCTAGCTTCAACTACTCTTTCCCATAACTTCATTGTATGGCTCATCAGCTTTATTCCTCTGTAGTTGCCACAACTCTGCACATCTCCCTTGTTCTTAAAAATGGGCACCAGCACACTTCTCCTCCATTCCTCAGGCATCTTCTCATTATCTAAGATCTTGTTAAACAACCCGGTCAGGAACTCTATTGCCACCTCTCCTAGACACTTCCATACCTCCACAGGTATATCATCAGGACCGAGTGCCTTTCCATTCTTCATCCTCTTCAATGCCCTCCTCACTTCTTCCTTACTAATCTTTGCTACTTCCTGGTCCACAACAGTCACCTCTTCTACTCTTTGTTCTCTTTCATTTTCCTCATTCATCAACTCTTCAAAGTACTCTTTCCATCTTCCCATGACACTACTGGCACCTGTCAATACCCTTCCATCCTTATCCTTCATCACCCTAACCTGCTGCACGTCCTTCCCATCTCTGTCCCTCTGCCTTGCCAACCTGTATAGATCTTTCTCTCCCTCCTTGCTGTCCAACCTAGCATACAAGTCATCATAAGCCCCTTGTTTGGCCTTTGCCACCTTTACTTTCACCTTACGCTGCATCTCTCTGTACTCCTGTCTACTCTCTTCAGTCCTCTCAGTGTCCCACTTCTTCTTAGCTAACCTCTTACTCTGTATACACTCCTGCACCTCCTCATTCCACCACCAAGTCTCCTTATCTACTTTCCTTCCAGATGACACACCAAGTACTCTCCTACCTGTCTCCCTGATCACAGTAGCTGTAGTTGTCCAGTCATCTGGAAGGACTTCCTGGCCACCCATAGCCTTTTTCAACTCCTTCCTAAAAGTCACGCAACACTCCTCCTTTTTCAGCTTCCACCATTTCTTCCTCTGCTCTGCCTTTACCCTCTTCATCCTTCTCACCACTAGAGTCAACCTACACACCACCATCCTATGCTGTCTGGCTACACTCTCACCTACCACTGCTTTGCAGTCACTGACCTCCTTCCTTATCTGGAAATATGACTTTTTACCTCTTAATATTTTGACTTTATTCTCAGAAAATGACATTTCTTCTTTTTCTTTTGCTTTCCAAATATTTCTCCTGCTGATATTATGACTTTATTCCCTTAATATTTTGACTTTAATCTTGTGTTCTTTTCATTTTCTTGACAAATTATGTTTTTGGAACGTGCCCTTGTAAGTAAGGCGACGTCCCAGCCAGGTATGGCAGGGGGTAAATGGGACTTCCCGCTGCGCCCCCACTGCGCCCTCGTGACGGCACGCAGAGCTTTACATGGAAGCGCCGCGGCTCAATTAGCTACTGTTGTGGGTTTGGGTTTGGAGAGCGAGCACGGGTCCAAATCCTCTCCTGCGGGCCCAGCTGGGAGGATTAAGACTGGTTCCTGTCCCGTGGCTGACCTCTCCAAAGCCCCAACAGATGTCCTGATCCGCCCGCCCTCTCCCTCCCTCACACACACACACACACACACACAGCCCCCCACCCCCCATTCTCTCGAACTCTCTCTTGACCCGGCACTCAAAGCGGTGCGCTCAGGTGACACCTCTTATCACAAGGGCCCTCGCTGCCTCCTTGAACGGACGATCCGCTGCTATCTCCTCCGCTTTGTTCTACATCTTCCACCGCTCTGCCTTAGGGGGGGCTCCCGACAGCCCCCTCGACGCTACAGCGCGTCGATTTGCCCTGAACGCGATTTGGCCGAGCCCAAAGCCTACGCTTTGCACACTCGGTGCGGCCGCTCGGGTCGACGACGGTCCTCGCGGGTCGTGACCCTCCGTCGTGGTGTCCGGCTCAGAATAATGACCACCCAATCGGTGGGGCGGGGGCGGGGTGGACAATGAATGCACGAAATGCTTTTTAAGGCCACAATCCCAAATTCCAAGCCCTCAAAGCTCCTCTGGGAATAATCCCGCGGCGGGATTAGATGATGTCATCCTCATCGCTATCAAAAGTCGTATTATTAGGAACACCTGGGACGCGAGAGCCGCATGAAAAATTGCAAGACAGTAATTGCAGAGAGGTTGTTAAGGAAATAAATCCAAATAAAATACGAATATTTTTTGTGCAAAGCGAGATTCCATAGAAATCAATTGAATATGTTCATAGTTAGAGAATAAAAAAATGAACCCGACTTTCTAAATACAGTCTTTACCATTATTAGAGCCCTGTAGGCATGAACTAACAGCCCTACAGTCACCTTTCCACTCAACGGTAATGCACAAGATCACATGGATCACAAGGTTTTAAACATTAGCAAGATAACTAGTTAGTCTCCAATTGGTTTACTGTATTCTAAACTCAAGAATTTTTTTTACAGTTTTAAAGGTCAATGAAGCCACTTACCACTTCCACACGAAATGGGAGGAGAACTTTTTTTTTTCACTGGAAATTTATATTTATATATATTTGTATAAGTTTATAAATAAATTAAAAATATTCCAACTTTAATTTTGTAAATGTTCTTCCTGTATTCCCATAATATTTTCATTTTGTTACCACAATATTATAACATTTATTCAGTTTTCCTCATATTATGTTTACGCTTGTAAAATTAAGCTGTTGTTGTTTTTCTATTATTATTTTCTTTATATTCTTTCAACTTTATTCTACTTTTCCCCCACTAAAATACAACTTTTTTTTCTCCAAATATTTTTACTATAATCTCGCTTTGGTCTTTACTCTTATTCTTTTTTTTCTCCCAATTTCCAACTGTTTCAACTTTCTTGTAAATTTTCTTCTCGTAAAATTATGACTTCATTGCTGTAGTAGTTCGACTTAATTCCTGCAAAATTATAACTTTTTTCCCCAATCTAATTTTCCAAAAATCACTACTTTTTGGGGGGGTTGTTTCTTATAATATTATGACTTTAAAAAATATACATATATTTATTTAATATTTCAAAGTTATGCTATTGCAATGACATTATTTCCCCTCATAATATTACAAGTAACCTGAGATTATTTTATTACAATAATATTTAAATTGTAGATTTTTTGCTGGTCAAAATTAGATTTTTTTTCCTTTTAATACCTTGACTTGATTCTTGGTTGTTTTTTCTATATTTACTTTTTTTAAATGACAAATAATGTAAAAAAAAATTACATACAATTACAAAATAAATATATTTCTAATTATTTCAACTTTTTGTAAAAGTTCTTCTCTTAATTTTATGACTTTATTCCCATAACCAATTAAATGAATTTTAATATTTTTACTTTCAGCGTCTGTTAGTGTCGAGAAATGTGCTTTATTAAAAAAATGCATTATTATTATTACTTTTTTTTTTATTATTATTTTTTTTTTATTATTATTACTATTATTATTATTTCTTTACTCCCATAATATTATAACTTTTTCCCAACCTATATTTCCAAAAATTCTATTTTTGTGTGTTTGTTTTTTTAAAACATTATATATTTAAACCAATACATATTCAAATGAATTTTTGTTTTATTTATTTCATTTGCTATATAAGACGATTGATGGTTCGATCCTCGCTCCCTGCACCTGGTCACTATAACTGATTGACACTCCAAAAGTGATGACTTTTTCTCTAATAATTAACTTTTCTCTCTTAGTATTTGGACTTTATTCTTGTCAGTTTGCTGATGAGTTCTTTTTTTTTTTTGCTGTTGTTGGTATTGTTTTTTAGCCAATAAAAACAACAGCTGCGGGTCGCAAATGGCCCCCGGGCCGCACTTTGGACACCCAAATATTTTTGCTACGAGTTCCAACTTGGACGAAAACCTGCCTTGCACCCCTTTCTAGGAACGGCGTTCCTTCGTTACCTGAGGGCCACCGGTCTTGGCGTTCATTTGTGGCGACAAATGCTCGACGATGGCGAGAGTTTGACCCGGTAACGGATTATGTCTATTCCCGTTCGTTGCTACGGGGAAGCGGCACCGGATCCCACGTAGTACGGATTGAGAAGACATCGTCAGACAGAAATAGAAGCGCCTGCGTGACCATCCGCTCCGTGCCTCACCTGCCTTGTCTCCCATTAGACCATCTTCAGTTTCCAACACCTCCCGTTCCATCCGTAGCGTTCTTCTTCCTCATTCTTCCCCCCGTCCCCGCCACACACACTCCCCACCCCGGCCTGTCAGACTTTTAGGGATGCGGTGAGCTGTGAAATCGCACAAATTGCCATTGCCTTTGCGTCTGGCGCAGCAACAGAGGGGGTGGTAGGGGGAGATGGACAGTGAGGCAAAAGAGCGAGGGAGGCATTTTATGCTTCAACACTTCTAAACCTGTATTTAACCCCCCCCCCCCAATCGCCTGGCCTTGCACCCCTTTTTTTTGCACAGACACGCACGAGCACGCGCACAGCTGCAACACACTCGCCGCGCGAGCCCCCACACCCGCCATCAACACCACCTCGGAGTTTGTCAACGGCGCCGACGACCTTCACTCTCACCCCTTGGCCGCCAGGCCCTCAGAGGGGAAACACCTTCGGAGCGCAGCAGGTCACGGCCCACGACTGGAGGCCGGGAGGCTGCGAAAAAGAGGAGAAGAGGACACGGGAGAAGGAAATACGTGTTTACAAAGCACAAAAGGTTTTCTTCCTGTCTTGGGTATTATGAAAATTGTACCTGTAACTTTGCTGTTCATTAAATGCGCTATCGCGGTGTTGCACGAACTCCCACCACCGGGGGGCGCTCCAGACCGCGTCAGGACCTTCCATAGAAAGGCCGGCGAGTCTTCGTAGAAGAAGCGGCCGGTGTTGGACTTTGCCTTGTACGTTATTCGACTTAAACCGTCGGAAAATGGCCAGAAAACGACATTTATTACCTCAGAGTATGAGTGGAATGTTTTCAGGTAATTTTCCGCCGGGTCGGCCCGATTGGTCGCTAGCTAGCTAGCTAGCTAGCTACTTAAGCTAAGTAGAAATGGCGGCGCCTGCTGTCGTGGTAAGTATCGGAACGACCTTAAGGACTTGAAGTGTAAAGTCTAACAAGTACACGTTTAGAGCACTGATTAACATCATGGTCACATTCCTTACTGTGAGTTTTGAGCGAACGATTCGAGAACAAATGACTCACGGTGGCGTTCAAGGCCGCTGCGGCAGTGACCTCTAGCGGCGGAGAAGTGCAACTACATGTATTTTCTTTTAATGGCTCTGAAGTGCATCACCTCGCACTTCATCCTCAATGTAGACTGGACGCTTTGTGACACGTCGAGCATGCAAAAGACAGGTCATGCTGAGATGAATGAATAAATTCGGGTCTGTGTACAATTTCTGCACGGCTTGTACTGTGAGAGCGTGAGTCATTTCAGCTCAAACACTGTAAACCCCCAACCGGGGTGCCAGTCGCCGACATGCAGGTTTTACCTCTGGGGTCTTTAGACCTGAAGTCTTTGTGTGTGTGTGTGTACCATCATCTCGGTACCGAAACACTGTGTGGTTACGCTTTGTGTCAAAGGTCAGAATTTGCATGTCGACAGGCAGGCGCAGGATGACAAGGCTGTGATGAGGAGCGCTCGTGGCTGCAGGGCGCCTTTTGTCAAGTGTCTGTTGTGCTGCCGGAACAGAACAATAAAAGGATGCGCCTGTTCTATTTGCAGCCTTAATGCGGTGAGGAGGCGATAAACCACATTTGACATCACAGCGGCGGACGCCGACGTCGTTCCAGTGAGCCTTTTCACCCGCCGTCGCTCTCTTCCGTCTTTCGGCTTCTGAGAGTCCAAAATAAAGCAGGTAAGCATGAGAAATGCCCATGTTTAATGACCGCTCTTAAAGGGGAAAATAACCTGTAGAGAACTGCTCAATGTCTTCAACAAGCGGGTGTGAGGAGAAATTAGTCCTTGCCAGTTGATTGTGGCTAAACTGTCGTTTCAATGTTGCTGTTTTTAGTTTCCCTCGCTTGGCGGGTTCCTACTTTCCGGGCAGCAGCTGATAAAGATCGTTTCGCCGTCATGGCTGCCGTCGTTTTGACGCTGTGGGGCCTCACTATGTCGATTCCAGCAGGTATGTCCTTAGCTCATATTATGGCATCTCCGCATCGGGGGCTTTCTTGAACTTTATCTTTTTTTATATTCTATTTTTTAGTGGATCGATTATAGGCCCATCGCGCTGTTTTGTTGTGGTGCCATTTGGACGTGCGCCTCAAAGGGCAGACAAAAGTTGAGGTCCACGTCGTCAATAATGCATGACATCTCGAGACTTTAGCGGAGTGTCCTGCATCCTGCCTGGTCCTCCAACCCCCGTCCACAAATCCCCTGCTCAATGACAGCAGAGCAGCGCTAGCTAAAGAGCTAAAAGCCCGAGCTGGCCACCGAGGCGGGCAAAGGTGCACACCGGCTGGCCTTGCAGTTGTGGTTACCCTCACTGGGCCACCCCATATGAATAACAATAATATTATTATGACACATCTTATTATCATTTTTACTTTTTATTGTAAATTTGCATCACAAGAAGTCAAGGTTTTATTGCATAATACTATTATAACTGTAATAATTATTATATTCATAATAAATTTTTATACTATTCATTAATACATTCTGTATTTTAAAACAATTTCTGTCAAAATGGACAACATATGTAGTACATTTAGCAAAAAAATGTAATGTCCTAAATTTAAAAATATATGTATATACATATATTGTTTAATATAATATTAATAAATAATGTTAACAATATTAAAACAAATAAATAAAATAAAAACAATAAAACTATAAACTATTTTAAATTTAAAAAAATAAAAGGAATAGTAATATTACAATTATATTATATACCAATAATATAAAAATAAACAATAAAAACTGTGTTTAGTATTTTTAAACTAAAATAAATAATACAAATTAAAAAATATACAAATAAAAGAAAAACATTTAAATAATAAGTATATACATACTGTATACAGAATACTGTACACCACACAATGCCTATTCAATACATTGCCTTGCAATACCTCTAAAGCGCCACCGGGTCACAGTAAAAGAATATCTTGAAATGAGAACTTGGAAGACAACCAGCGTCCGTGTTGGCTCCACATTGATTTCGGAAGAATTTCTCCAAGCTGTAGGCGCGAGTTGGCAGCCATGTTTCCGTCAGCCAACCCCGGGGCAGCTGTGGATAAAGACGTAGTTTACCACCGCCAGTGTGTGAAGGAAGAACCTTGAAAAGCAGTATCCATTACTGTTATTGTTTATCGTACAATGGGGGGCAGTTATTATTCAGCCCTTTAAAATCTGCCTAGCAACAAGCAAGCGCACGTTGGCTACGTTACTGCTTTCTTTGAGTTGTGAAACTGCTTTGAAAAACTCTGCTCCTCATTGCTGCAGCGGCCTCCCTGTGCGGCGTCACCTGCTACACGGACTACGAGGTTCTGCTCAACTGTTCATGTGGTTCCGTACCGCCGCAGCCGCTCTGCCTGCAGGTCAACTGCAGGTAAGTCCAGCAAGACGGCGCCACTTTTTTCTATTTAGATGCTCTTTAGTTGGGCCCTGATTGTCGCTGTTGCAGTGACGGAGAACTTCACGCCGTGGACAGCTGCCAGGTCACGCCTCCCTGGGCGTGGTGCGTCATGTACCCGCCCGCGCTCTACGACATCGCCGCAGTCGGCACCGAATGCACGGCGAGCGTCAGCCATCAGGGCGGGCCAGCGGCCGGGACGGCGGCGAGCGAATCATCCAGCTGGGCCCTGAGTGACGTGGGTAAGCGACAAAACTGTCATCCTTTTCTGCCGAACAGACGTGCGGTTGACAGGAAACGAAGACCTCCTCTGAGGCCTCTTAAACGTTAGTCATCTGTGAAGTCAGTGAACGCGCCACGGAGGGATTTTATTGCAAAGTCTTTGAACTTTCTGTCGTTTAAGCCTTAAAAATGGAATATCTCTACTCATCTAATGTTAAGTCATTAAAAGTCATTCCCAATGGTGCTGGAATGCAACTTTAAAAGGGAAAAATGACACTGAAAAATGAAAGGGTGTTCAAGGGTGAATTTCCACACATATAGATGTAATAATCATAATTAAAAACTCTAAAATAGTAGGGTTATAGGTGAAAAAGCCTATTATTAGTACAAACTTTGCTCATTTTTTTTTCTCACTACTTTTGCTGTTTTTTTCCATATATTTCAACTTTCTTCCGAAATAATCGTTGTATATTTTCTTTTTGGAATATTATGACTGTATTCCGATAACATCACAACTTCATCCCCATAATATTATCCCACCTAATTTCCGAAAATTTGTTTTGTTTGTAAAAAAAATTTTCCTGTAACATTTCAACCCTTTGCTTCTAAAATGAATTACAATTATTGCCGTCATATTTTGACTTTATTTTACATTACATTTTCTGCTACCTAATGTCCCAAAGATTACAACTGTATTTGTTGTTTTGTTTGTTCTTATAATATTACTTAATGGTTGGATTGTTATTGGTCTATATGCGGCGACTAGTCCCCCCACTACTGCCACATCACTACTATCCTATCAGGAGGACCGGAGTATAGAGGGGAGGAGCCACCTGAAGTGGCCCAGCAAGGTGCACTGTACTCGGGCACACGCTCTGAGCATCCGGTGTGCCACTACAGAGGTCAGGAGAACCGCAGTACAGAGCAAAGCGCATTGCCTATCAGGAGGACCGGAGTATAGAGGGGAGGAGCCACCTGAAGTGGCCCAGCAAGGTGCACTGTACTCGGGCACACGCTCTGAGCATCCGGTGTGCTGCTACGAAGGTCAAGAGAACCGGACTCTAGAGCGGGAGGAGCCACCTGGCGTGGCCCAGCAAGGTGCACTGTATTCAGGCATGCGCTCTGAACATCTGGTGTGCCGCTATGGAGGTTAGGAGAACCAGAGTGTAGAGGGGAGGGAGCAGTTTAAATAAAAAGAAAAACAAACCCAATTAAATCCAATCTTCTCAAACATTAAAAAAAAAAAAACACAGACACACAAAATAAGATAAACAAGGACACTGGTGTAAAAAACTTGTGTGCAAAACTAGTAATAATGAGATTTTTCTCTCATTGAAAAATATTTCTCTGCTTGCATCAAGCCTGGTCAATGTCACGCCCCTGAGAGCCATATACCCGACCATGATTGGTAAACAATAACACAACACTGTAAAAAGTGCCATTCATGTAAAACTTGAGGGCCGCACTAACATTACACTTTCATAGTAAGGTGGGTCCTTGTACAATCGAAGCAGGAGCCTGGTTGGCATTGCCAGCAGTAAGTCCAGCTTGTTTCCGGTGAACGTTGGCCTCCGCCAAGGCTGCCCTTTGTCACCCATTCTGTTCATAATCTTCATGGACAGGTTTTGTAGGCGCAGTCAAGGTGTTGAGGGAGTCCAGCTTGGTGACCTTAGGACCTCGTCTCTGCTATTTGCAGACAATGTGGTCCTTATGACCTCATCAGGCTGTGACCTTCAGCGTTTACTGGAGCGGTTTGCAGCTGAGTGTGAAGCTTCTGGGATGAGACTCAGCACCTCCAAATCCGAGGCCATGGTTCTCAGTCGGAAACGGGTGGACTGTACCCTCCGGGTTGGGAGTGAGGTCTTGCCTCAGGTGGAGGAGTTCAAGTATCTCGGGTTCTTGTTCACGAGTGAGGGAAGGTTGGAGCGTGAGATCGACAGACGGATCGGTGCAGCATCTGCAGTAATGCGGTCGCTGTACCGGACCGTCGTGGTGAAGAGAGAGCTGAGCCGGAAGGCAAAGCTCTCTGTTTACCGATCGATCTACGTTCCCACCCTCACCTATGGTCATGAGTTATGGGTCATGACCGAAAGAATGAGATCGCGGATACAAGCGGCGGAAATGAGTTTCCTTCGTAGGGTGGCTGGACTCACCCTAAGAGATAGGGTGAGGAGCTCGGCCATCCGGGAGGAGCTCAGAGTAGAGCCGCTGCTCCTTCACATCGAGAGGAGCCAGTTGAGGTGGCTCGGGCATCTAGTCCGGATGCCTCCCGGGCGCCTCCCTGGTGAGGTGTTTCGGGCATGCCCAGTCGGGAGAAGGCCCCCGGGAAGACCTAGGACACGCTGGAGGGACTATGTCTCACAGCTGGCCTGGGAACACCTTGGTGTCTTCCCGGTGGAGCTGGAAGAGGTCGCTGGGGAAGTCTGGACTTCCCTACTGAAACTGCTGCCCCCGTGAGCTGGATAAGCGGAAGAGAATGGAATGGAATTAAGGTGGGGGCCACAAAATATCATCTTGCGGGCTGCAAGTTTGAGACCTCTGGTTAAGGTCATAGGCAGGAGGAAAAAAAAGGATCACTTGATTTGCTCATCCTCACATTACGGGTAATGTCGCCTGATTGGAGCGTTTTTTAGTATTATGGGACTTATTTCTATGACACCATAATTCCCTCATACCAATAATTACTGTGCACCGCAAATTTCAAATTCAACATGGCAGCATCTTTGTTGGCTCCCATGTTATGAAGAAAATGCATCATCATATTCTTCAGCTTACAATGTTGGCAAACTCTGACTTATTAGCATCCACCCTCTTTTGCACTAAAACCAGTCAAACCTCTGCCCCCGTCCAACGTGCAAGTCACCAGCGCCCGCGGGTTCTACAACATCACGTGGGACAACGGCAACAATAAAAGACAGGCTCTGAGATACAGGCTGCGCATCCGAGCACACCGAGGCCTCTCGCAGGTGAATGTCACCTTTGCAGCGCACCTTCTTTTTTTTTTTTTAAGTGTCTTCCTTTGACAGCATCCTGAACAGTCCTTCTCGGTGGATGAAAGGTTCCTCCTGTTGGAGCGCAAGGAGCTGCCCCTCGGTGCCAAGTTCAGCGTGGAGGTTCAGGCCAAAATGTCTTACAGCAACCCGTCTCAGGGTCCGTGGAGCGAGTGGAGTTCCACGACGGATTGGACGTCAACGCCTGCAGACGTCGCAGGTAAAAAAAACACTGCAGGGGGAAACACACTTTCTCTGTCTTTGGGTGCCGATACTGAGCATACCACCTCTCCCTGTCCGTTCACTGCTGCGTGAGGCAGTGAACGCTGGTCACCCAATGCTAAGCGCTCCAAATTCCTTTAAGTGGGAAAATTCTGCTGTTGGCTCCAAAATAGATTGCGTGAGAATAACGAGAGGTAGAAGTTAATACTAATAATAACACACCCAGGAAAGATGGCTCCTAGACAAGCAGCTCATTTGTTTCATGCTGAAATGTAAGGTCAGAAAACTTACAGAAAAAATACAGAATATTAGCAGTAATCTTAAAAGAAGAAAATGTTTGAACAAAAGAAGAATAATATCACATTATCGCACTATAATATCACTTTAGTTGCATAAAGTTGAAGTATTAAATTTAAAAAAAAAAAGTGTTTTTTTTTAAAGTTATATTATGAGAAACAAACGAAAACAACAGATAAATGTGTAGTTTTTGGGCAATTAGGCTGTGGGGGAAAATTACGGGAATAAAGTCGCAATTACATTTACAAGATGCAAGTATAGCAGTTAAAAACAGTAGGATTGGGAAAAAAAACAGCTGTCATTTTTTATAATAAAGTCAAAATATTAAGATAAAAAATCATATTGTAAAATTAAAATAATTTTTAATAAAAACAACTTTCATATAGAGTTGAAATATGAAGTATTTTTAAATAAAAGTAAAATGTAATAAATATTATGAGAAACAATTTTTTGGGGGGGAATTAGGTTGGGGGAAAACTTATAATATGGGAATATTATTCAAATATATTCATAATATTATGGGAATAACGTCACAATACTACCAGGAGAAAATTTACCAAAAAAAAGTTAAAATATTTGGGAATTAAAAAAAACAACAAAGCAAAAAACATACATACATTCTGGAGTATTTTTACAAGAATAAAGTCAAACTACTAAGAGAAAAAAGTTTAACAAGAAAAAAAGTTACAAAAATTACAAGAGTAGACTTGCTTGAGTAAAAATAAATACATTTTAGTAGCACAGAGTATAAATATTTCAAAAAATGTTTTTTTTTTGTTTTGTTTGTTTTTTAATCAAGTTAGGTGGAAAGTTTTTGTTATGGGAATAAAGTCATAATATTACTAGACAAACACCTGCAAGAGGAAAGCTGAAAAATTACTTAAAAAAAAATAAAATATGGCAAAGTTGCACCCTTTCATTTTTCACCATGTGGCCCTCGCTGGAAAACCATTTGGACACGCCTATTTTAGACATTATAGGACACCGCAAATGCCAGGGCAGCGGTGATTTTCGATGAAGGGCAGACTCGCATGCCCGCGGCTATTTGAATGAGGTGATAAGCATATGGAGGATTTGTGGAACAAAAACAGTAATAATAGCAAGTCCGTGTGCCCTGAATGTGTATTAACATTTAGTCCAATCAAATGGAATAACGGACACAAGACATTTTAAAAGTGCTGGAAGAATCCATCTTCTAACTGGCTAATTCCGTCTGGCAACAAGAAGCATGTCTTTTTTCCAGTTTGTATCCGACCTCCTAACACAGTTGATCACATTTGTGGCGTCTCCTGTGCTGTCTAGAGAAACGAGCCTGGCTGTACGTCCTCCTGGCCGTTGTCCTTGTCATCGCCGCGCTGTTGTTGGGTTTCTTCCAAAAACCGTGAGTACTAAAAACTCAAAATGTACTTTTGAATTTGTGCGAGATGCGTGTGTTGTCCAAAGTGTGGCCTGCAGCTTTTGTTTTTTTAATTGGCCCGCACATTCTAAAAATATAATATGACAGCAAAAAAATCTGCAGTAATTTTACAAGATTAACATCAAAACATTAGGAAAAAAAGTGTGAAAGAGTTCTAAATTTCCATGAGAATGTTGTAATATTATGAGGAAATATAACGGAATGTAAATAGCATAAAGTTGACTTATTAAAGAAAAGGCCTAAGTCAAAACCGAATAAAGTACTTTTTGCATAATTAGGCTGGGGAAATGTTACATAAATATTACGAGGATGAAATAAAAATATTATGGGAATAAAGTCATAAAATTATAACAAGAAAATTTACAGGAGGAAAGCAACACCGGGAAAGAAGAGAGCTGTAATCTTACGGGAACAACGTCATAATATTATGAGAAATAAGTCATATTCTCACAACAAGTTGCTATTTTACAATATTTTGCAATATCTACAATTTACAATTACTCATCACAGTAATTCATCATTTTATTAGCATAGAGTTGAAATATTAAAGATGGTGTTACTAAGGAGAGTTGTAATCTTAGGAGAAAAAAAACAAAATAAAGCTGTGATTTTTGGAAAATCAGTTTTCTTTCATGAGCCAAGGGTGTGTTCCTATTATGGGGGGATCACACTCCTCAGCCTCCAGGGAAAGTCTATTCCAGGGTGCTGGAGAGAAGGCTACAATTGTTAGTCCAACCTCGGTTACAGGAAGTGCAAGAGATCGGGTGAGGAGCTCAGTTGGATGAGCAGTTGAGGTGGCTCAGGCATTTAGTCCGGATGCCTCCCTGGTGAGGTGTTTTGAGCGTGCCCAGCCGGGAGAAGGGTCCGGGGACAGACCTAGGACACGCTGGAGGGATGATGTCTGGGATGATGAGGCCTAGGAACGTTGTGGTGTCATCCCCCCCCGTGGAGCTGGAAGAAGTGGCCAGGGACCGGGAAGTCTGAACTTCCCTACTGAGTCTGCTGCCCCCGCGACCCAGACCCAGAGAAGCAGAGGAAAATGGAATGATGGACGAATGCAAGTAGTACAAAAAATATATATATAAGATGTTTATTGAAATAATAGATATATGAATATAAAAAATACATCTAATAATAATTCATACTTCATTCCCAGCTGTGTTGTTATCCAAAGGGGACGATGATGAAAACGGTGTAATGTACACATCATGTAAATGCAAACAGTACATATCACGTGTAGACCGACGTGACAAACAAAGCATACGCACATTCGGACTCGGCGACCTGCGCACTTCCCGTACGCGACGACAGCAAATGCTCTTGTCAGCGCTTCAGTTTACCCTTTCCTGGCATCGCCTCCCACATAGCGAGAAACCGCCGGTGCCGCACGTCACCTAACAGGAAGTCACGCATCGCTGCCAGCGGTGACCGACGCTCAGTTGCAAGAAGAGAATGAAGTTGCGCTTTCTGCAGACTTGCATCAGAGAAGGTGACAAATAAAAAAAAATAAAAATAAAACAACACATTTGATTGAGATCCAGTCCAGCGGTTGCTGTTTCAAGTTCCCGATAAAAATTAGAAACCACAAGGAACTGGTCTGATCATCATCCATTTTTCTCAGGTTGTTGCTGAAAAAACTCCAGCTGAGCTCTTACGTTTCCAAGCCACACGACTTCTTCAAGCCCCTCTACCTCAACTACGGCGGCAACTTCAAGGTGAGAAGGTGTGCTTCACACGCGTGGCCAGCAGGGGGCGCACAGGTGGGGGACTTTCTGCAGCATCTGGAGCTGCTCGGTAGGAAATTCCCTTTTCAAGTCACACGGAAGGGACCCTCCGGTGGGCGTATGGGGGGGGGGGGTAATTTTTGTGCAGTGGCTTCGATGAGTCTTTTATGACGCACCGTGGTTAGATGTTTGTGTTCTCAAGCTCAGTGGGAGAAATACCCTCTTCATGCTAATGACATGCTAATAATACAGATTGTTTTTGTCAGAAATAAGGGGCTTTAGTTTTTTTTTTTTTTTTTTATACATTCACATTTCCATATGAGCCCTAGAAGATGGGGTTTTTTTGAGGGCCACATAGTGAAAAATAAAAGGATTCTTGTAATATTATAACTTCATTTTGTTTTGTTTGTTTTTCATAAAATTGTCACTTTAAAAAAACGTCTTTCTACAAACTCAAAGCTATTTTGTAGAAACGTTTTTGTTTGTAGGACTTGGCAATCCTGTGAATGACTAAACTAATATTTACTTTTCACATCCGTGTGGCGTGGACTCTACCACTTGTGGCACCTTTCAGCTGTTATTCCCCTCCAACATTCTTTAACAACATTCCACAATTCCTCAACATTTCTTGCTTTTGCTTCACAAACCGCAATTTTGATGTCACCCCACAAGTTCTCCATTGGATGAAGGTCCGGGGATTGGGTTGGCCCCTCCATAACATAAGATCATCAGAGGATGTTGCTGGTTTCCTTGTGTGTTGGGGGTGATTGTCTTGTTGATTTCAAGGGCATGTCCTCTTCAGCATAAGGCAACATGACCTCTTTAAGTATTTGGACATATGCAAACTCATCCATGATCCCTGCTATGGGATAAATAGTAGGAGAAACATGCCCATATCATGATGCTTCCGTCTTCACTGTGTACTGTGGTCTGAATTTACAGTTTCGGGGTCATCTCACAAACTGTCTGCAGCCCTCGGACCCAGAAAGAACAATTTAACTCTCATCAGTCCACAAAATGTGTTCTTTGGCAAAGTGTAACCTTTTCTGCACATGCACATTTTTAACAGAGGGACTTTGCGNGGGGGGGGGGGGTAATTTTTGTGCAGTGGCTTCGATGAGTCTTTTATGACGCACCGTGGTTAGATGTTTGTGTTCTCAAGCTCAGTGGGAGAAATACCCTCTTCATGCTAATGACATGCTAATAATACAGATTG
Organism: Oostethus manadensis; assembly: GCA_024372805.1. Lineage (NCBI taxonomy): Eukaryota > Metazoa > Chordata > Actinopteri > Syngnathiformes > Syngnathidae > Oostethus > Oostethus manadensis. The sequence continues at coordinate 854,722 of QODF01000190.1, forward strand.
TTTTTGTCAGAAATAAGGGGCTTTAGTTTTTTTTTTTTTTTTTTATACATTCACATTTCCATATGAGCCCTAGAAGATGGGGTTTTTTTGAGGGCCACATAGTGAAAAATAAAAGGATTCTTGTAATATTATAACTTCATTTTGTTTTGTTTGTTTTTCATAAAATTGTCACTTTAAAAAAACGTCTTTTTACTTTAATATCTATTCTTAATTCCACTTATATGACCATATTTTTCCTCATAATATTACAAGTTTTATTCTCAGAAAATTGCATTTTTTTCTCATTAGAATTAGGGCTACCAATCGATTAAAAGTTTTAATCACGATTAATCAAATTTTTCCAAAGTTAGCTCATAATTAATCACAGATAATCCTCTTCGTCTGTAATATGTAGGGATGTAATTGTCTTTGTGTTTCCAACATATTCAGATACACGATTTCAGATATGATTCAAAAACAATAAACACTTTTTAAAAAACAGAACGATTCGATGCGTTCTACAAACGATAGGAGTCAATATGATTCAACGATTACATACAGTATGTCGATGTAGACATGAATCCTACATTGTAAAAATAGAAGCCAAATGTCCAGGGTGTACCCCGCCTCCCGCCCAAAATCAGCTGGGATAGGCTGATTTTGCATTAGCATACCCGCGACCCTAATGAGGATAAGCGGCATAGAAAATGAATGTATAAAAGTGTCATTCTTACAGTATTTTCAAATGTGTAAAAGAGCACATCATAACCCCCAGCAAGCTGTAAGGCAGGGGGTTCAGGTGCAATGTTAAAAAAAAAAAATTAATAAATAAAAATGAAATCTATTTGTAAATAACTACATTATTTTGTAAAAGGATATAGATTTTGAAAATATGGTCCATTGTTTTATTTTCAAAGTAACATAGTTACAAATTCCACAATTTTTGCATGTTTACTGGAAACAGTGACTTGTCCAACTTTGTTTGACATTTGTTGAACGCACCATTTAACTTTGCGTTGCATATTCTCTCATTCTGCACAAATAAGACTACTATACTGTATTTTCCTGTTTTTTCTTTCTCCTCCTATCTGCTCCCAAATGCTGACACTATGTAGGAATGCATAAAGGTACTGTTTGATGATCTTATTGAGTGCTAATGTATTTGTTGTTTCACCAAAAAACAAAACCCACTGGCAGATGGTGGGTCTGTATTAATTTTTTGCTTTTAGTTTGATGGTGTTCCTATCATAGCTTTGCACACTACATAATAAATAAATCAGCTCGCTATAATATACGTGTCACGTGCGTGTTGAAAATCTTGTCTGGCGACCAGCTAGCACACTGCTAACACTGGCGAGAGATAATGCTATTTAGATTCACTCTCAACGACAAAAGCACCCAAATAGCTGTCCTTGGCTATGCCTGCCCACAACTAGTAGCTCATAGCCCAACGTTTAGATAGCGGGTCAAAGCAAAAATCAGCAGAGACGGCTCGCATCTAAAAAAAAAAAAAAAAAAAAAAA
>QODF01000190.1:856357-878164 GCA_024372805.1 Oostethus manadensis
AAATAAGGGGCTTTAGTTTTTTTTTTTTTTTATACATTCACATTTCCATATGAGCCCTAGAAGATGGGGTTTTTTTGAGGGCCACATAGTGAAAAATAAAAGGATTCTTGTAATATTATAACTTCATTTTGTTTTGTTTGTTTTTCATAAAATTGTCACTTTAAAAAAACGTCTTTCTACAAACTCAAAGCTATTTTGTAGAAACGTTTTTGTTTGTAGGACTTGGCAATCCTGTGAATGACTAAACTAATATTTACTTTTCACATCCGTGTGGCGTGGACTCTACCACTTGTGGCACCTTTCAGCTGTTATTCCCCTCCAACATTCTTTAACATTCCACAATTCCTCAACGTTTCTTGCTTTTGCTTCACAAACCGCAATTTTGATGTCACCCCACAAGTTCTCCATTGGATGAAGGTCTGGGGATTGGGTTGGCCCCTCCATAACATAAGAACATAAGAGGATGTTGCTGGTTTACTAGTGTGTTGGGGGTGATTGTCTTGTTGATTTCAAGGGCATGTCCTCTTCAGCATAAGGCAACATGACCTCTTTAAGTATTTGGACATATGCAAACTCATCCATGATCCCTGCTATGGGATAAATAGTAGGAGAAACATGCTCATATCATGATGCTTCAGTCTTCACTGTGTACTGTGGTCTGAATTTACAGTTTCGGGGTCATCTCACAAACTGTCTGCAGCCCTCGGACCCAGAAAGAACAATTTAACTCTCATCAGTCCACAAAATGTGTTCTTTGGCAAAGTGTAACCTTTTCTGCACATGCACATTTTTAACAGAGGGACTTTGCGGGGGATTTTTGTAAATAGATTAGCTTCACACACACGTCTTCTAACTGTCACAGTACTTACAGGTAACTCTAGACTGTCTTTGATCATCCAGGAGCTGATCATTGGCTGAGCCTTTAACATTCTGGTTATTCCTCCATCCATTTTGATACTGTAGTTGTCTTCTGTTTTCTGCAACATGTCTCTGGTTTTGCTCTCTATTTTAAGACATTGGAGATCATTTTAGTTGAACAGCCAAACATTTTTTTGCACCTCTTCATAAGTTTTCCCCTCTCCAATCCACTTTTTAATCAAAGTATGCTGTTTTTCTAAACAATGTCTTGAAGGAGCCATTTTCCTCAGGCTTTCAAAGAGAAATGATGTTCAAGTGCTGCTTTCATCCTTAAATAGGGGCCACCTGATTCTCACCTGATTTTTCACGACATTGATCGCTGATTGAATGTCACACTGCAATTTTTTAAACACACCCCAATTTTCACAGCTGGTGAATGCTTGTTGTTTTCTGAGAATCCACTGCAGCTACTGGTAACTTGTCTGCCCCGAAGCAATACACAAATACTAATAGGAGTACTTCATCTGGTTAGTCACATTGGACTGCTATTATTTTGAACACTACTGTACGTCATCATAATTCATGTCATAGCGACACAAATAACTTTGGTTTTGTGGAGAGAGCCATCTGCCGGGCCTTTCAAGCTGAACTATTAAAATACCCTTTTTCTGCTCAACGTTTGTTGCTCTATATTTGTTTCCTCAAACTACATTGTGGGCCGAGGCTCAGATGCATGTTAATCAGGCACCAAAAAAAATATGTTCCGTGAAAGGAAGCTTGCGTTAACTTTTACAGTCCTAATTAGAATATGACCTGTTTTGTCTTCCTCTTTTGACTTTATTCTTATAAAATTACAGCCTTTTTTAAATTCATTTTTGCTTTTTTTGTTTTGTCAAACTTTCTTCTTGTATAACACCCCTATAGTCACCTTTACACTCCTATTACCTAATACAGTAGACGTAATAAGAGAAAATAAGACCTGTGCTTGTGCGTTTCTGCTAGGGGAGCTGAGTTGAGGGCATACAGGAAGTGATGTCGAGAGTTGAGTTTTAGCTTGGCATGGGTTAGGGCTGCAACAGTAGTTCATGTTCAGGACTGTTGGGCCTGTTGTGATATCATTGAAACCTGCAGTTGTAGTGGCAATCAAGTCTGGTGCTTGTGTGTCTCATCAAATATCACAGTAACATATCATCACCACATCTTTTAATGAATCTTCTGAATGCCTTATGTTAGGTTTTTTTTCATTTAGCCATTTTTATGTTTGAAATGCATCATTTTTTAGGATAAAACTTACGTCAAATTAGCTTAACTATGCGTATTTTTGACCAATAATTGGCTGAATTCAACTACGAAATAGCATGATTTATTCATATATTTTTGAAAAAACTGTGACGGAGTGTACCGCTTCTCACCCAAAGTCAGCTGGGATAAAATCCCGCCTCCCATCACTGCACACATCCGGGTACTGACCGTGCACTGCTATTTGCCACACTTGCAGTGTGAACACCCTTATGCACTCAAAATATGCACTCTTCCTTTGCAGGCGTGGGTGAAGCCCGTGTTCAGCGAGTACGACTTTTCCAGCGATATGGCTCCCGCGGACACCATGACGAAGAAGCAGATCCACTGTGACATCAGCTACCAAAGCTCTGATGAGGCGGAACCAGAAGGCTGTCCCGTTCCAGACTGCAACCCGCTGCTCCGGTCCCAAGATGGCGGCAGTGCGCAGGGCACTGGGCTCTCTGCTGGGCACGTGTCCATCCATACGGTGACTCTGTCTGGTGAGGAAAACTTGGACAAGAAGGCATCGTGGAGCTCGCTCAGAAGTGACAAAGAGTCCCCGAGCTACCGAGAGCTGGTGGGCTGTGATTCCGGGGAGCCTGAAATGTTCGAGAGTGGTCTCTTAGAAGAGGACATCCAAATATTCAACAACGCATCAAACGCTTGGCTCAGAGAACCAGAGAGAACCTCACTGGCCTCCAATGAGCAGTCAGAGGACTGCTACCCTTGTGTGGACCTGGACACGGTGGACAGCGGCTACGGCGAGTGCGGAAGCCCGTCGGACTCCAACTCTGGACGGCATGGAGATTTTTTACATGACCACCAAACCTCACGTTCAAACTACGTGAAACAGTGGATGATGTGTAGCACCGCTGGAGGAGACTCGGCAAACCATCTCCACTGAACAATTTGATGAACCAATATTCCCTTTTGTCTCTTTACGGATTTCACTAGATATCCCAAGATTTCGTTGTACATTTTTTCATCTTTCTTATTTGTATACTGTCTCTCGAAGCAAAATGTGGTTTCCCAGAACAGTGCTTTATCTGAAAAAGCCAAGTTTGTCTTAAATTAACTGTAAACAGTTGAGAGCAGGTGTGTCCAAATTATTCAGGGGGGCACTTTGCTATTTCTATGGAATATTTTTGTTGGTAGAGCGCAGAATACCTGTTTATGTCTTTCATTATTATGAGAGCCCTGTAGACACAAAGTAACATTTTTTGGCATTTCTGCATAGAACTCCACAAAATTCAGAGCTCTTAGGGGGGATATACAGCTTTCGACAAGTTTCCAGATTCTACTAAACAGATTCTAGAAAATATCAAAGACTGATCCAACAAAATGTTGGATTATTATTTTGGTGTGAATCACAATAAGAGGGAGCTACTGTAGTTTAGTGCCAATACTCCTCCCGTCCAGCAGGCGGCGCTGTGGCGTCAAACCACCGTGTACTGACAGACGGTGGAGGGTCAAGTGACAGTGGCAGCGTCCAAAGTAGACGGAGAGGAAATGTTTTAAAACAATTACAGGCTTCTGGTTTTCATTTATAGAGTTTCCCGTCGACGACAGGCGTCGGATTCGTGAGGTAAATGTGACTTTATCGGGCCTCAGCGCTGAACGCGAAAGCTTCCCGTGTTAGCTTGTCTGCTACTGCTAGCCGCTGCCTGTTGACAAACAGAGAACAACACCGGGGAGGATGAATTTAGCTCAGAACACCAGCATACACTCACACCTCCGCGACGAAGAGGCGCTGGTGGTGGAGACGGCCATCCGGCTCGCGGTGGACTCCATCTTAAACGTGCTTTACGGCGTCAACAGCAGCCGCAGCCGCGAGTATCAGAGGATGGTGGCCGACAGGGACAAAGAGATCCAGCGGCTCGAGAGCAAGCTGCGCGAGATGGAGCGCGAGGCGTTGCGCCGATGCGCCGGCTGCGCGTGCACGCTGCTCCCCGGGGGCGAGCGCGACCAGGTCGTCTCGCCGGGCACAGGTGAGCCACAGGCCGGAGAGGAGAGGGCCGGTGGCGGGGACGCACAGCCGGAAGCCGGGCAGCAGCACTGTGAGCTCAGTTTGTCCTGTAAGTAAGTTAGTGTTCTCTACCTTTTGTTTCATCACCTTGATTGTTGTATATTATATATGAATGGACGTCACTAAGTACACTTACTTCTGTTGCTGCCATTGGACGTCAATCTTGCACTTGCACATGTTGCGATTGGGCATCAATAAGTATGCTTACATATGCCCTTGCACATGTTTACTGCTGTAATTAGACATGTAGTGCACTACACTTCCTCGTTGGTGCAATTATACATCATTGAGTACACTTGGGAATGTTTATTGTTGTAATTGGGCATCAATAAGTACACTTACACACGTTTACCTTACATTGCACATGTTTATTGTAATTAGACATGAAGTAGACTTACACTTAGAGTGCCTTAAACATCTTTAAGTAGACTTAGAATGTGTTTGTTGGCATTGGATGTCAGTAAGTACACTTACACCTGTTTATTGTTGCACTTCGGCATCAAAAAGTGCACTTACACATGCATACTGTATATAGATATTACAGTTGCACGTGTTTATTGTTGAAATGAGACATGAAGAAAACTTACGCATGTTTATTGGTGCATTTAGACATCAATAAGCACACTTAGAAATGTTTATTGTTGTCAATGGACACACGTTGAAGTACACTTAGACAAGGTTACATTGTTAATGATAGAGTACAGTATATGTGTGCATGTGAAAATGGATGGCTAGACACTCGGAATATTTGAACCCTTCTGCCTCCTCCACCCTCAGTAGGCCTCTTTGCCAGCCCCGCCTCGCACGTGCCCCCCTTGAGCCAGGAGGCGTCTGCACCTCTCCCCTTTACTCCCATCAGCCGACCGGACCCGGACTCGGCAGACCCCTCGGGCGCGTCGGACGCCTCCAAGAAGTCGCCCTCGCCTTCCTCCAGCGGCGTGGCCGTCAAGGAGGAGCCGTGCGACATCGACTCCGTGCTCATCAAGTGGGAGATGAGCGAGGAGAGATTTAGGGAGCACCGAGACGGCGGACTTTGTTGGGATGAAGGTACCGCCCCCAAGTGACCAGGGATTGCAATTGAATACTTATGTTGTTTATTGTAATGTAGTTCTGTCTTATTGCAACGTGGTTCTTTTAGAACAATTGGAGCGCACGGACGGGATAAACTGCGGCGAAGCGGATGCGGTGGCACAGCGGATGACGGAGGCGGACCAAATGAGGTGGGATTTTTCGGCATGGATGAGCGCTCTAATAATCTTTCAGTGGCTTCCACTGTACCAGCACAATTTATACACACTCTGTAGCTGCAGATGTTAGCCAAGTATTGTTAGCCGACATGCTCACCCCCGTCACTCACCGCAGGAACAGGAAGAAGCGAGTCTCAATGGCGGAGCTACCGGAGGAGGCCCAGAGGCTGAAGAGGGCGGCGTGGAGAGCGGCCTCCAGGCGATACTACGCCCGCAAAGTGGCCCGCCAGCAGTCGCTCCCGGCGCGACCCGGCCCCTTCCACCACCAGACGGCCCCCCACTACTCCTCCTCCTCCTCTTCCTCCACGTCGCATTTCCTCGCCTTCGGGAACAAAAGGAAGCGGGCGCCCATCTCCACGTTGCCTCAGGAGTCGCAGGCCCAGCAGAGGGAGGCGTGGAGAGCCTCCTCCAAGAGGTACTACTACGCACGAAAAATGGCTCTGCACGAGATGGGACCCTCGCAGTACCCCTTGCAGCACACGGAGCCCCCGGGAGAAGCACAGGATGGCGGGGACTCGTACGCCGACAGCGGAGGACTGGGAGGAATTTTGTGTACTTGACACAAGACAGAGGGCGTTTATGTACTGCACAGTCAAATATTTATTTGTGATGTTTCTGCTTCACATCTCTCGTCCTACTGCGGTGAACGCCTGTCCCAAATGCCTTTCCCTCATGAGACAAATGGAGGCTGAGCTGTTTTTCCCTCCACTCCCTGGCACTGCAGCGCCCCTAGCGTGCAACAGCTGCAATTACAGCTGAGTCCGACTTCACTTCTGAGCTCAACATCTCGGTTTTGGTGGCAATTTAAAGAGTGTTAAATAAAAACACGACATTGAATACATCCTGTTGTGTTGTATTGTCATTTTTTTTGGGGGGGGGGGGTTCTTGCCTCATGCATGCACATTTTTGTACCTTAGTCAAGACAACATTTGCAGCATGTAGGTGTTTATTAGTCATTGCTTAACGAGCATGCAGGTAGATAACACACCACCTGCAGACACAACTATGCGCTTCAAGCAGACAGCGCGGGCTTTGAGGGCCTACATATGCATGCAGACAGCTGACGCTACAGCGGGCCTGTAATAGGACCCAATAGGCAGCTGTTGTGGGGGTGAGGGAGGTACAGTGTGACGGTAGGCAGCGTTAGGCTTGAATTCGGCCCATTTGCAGCAAACACGAGCGTTCCCTGTCCAGTCCCATCGCTCTTCCGTCTATCTGGCAGCGGAGCGCCAGCAGGGGGCGCTGTGCTCGTGCTGCCCACGCTCGGACCAGAGAAGCCGGGGAGGTCTTGCTCGGCAGGAATCGGACTTGTCCGGTCTGAAGACGCGGCGAGGAAGCGGAATGCACTTGTTTTGGGGCCTTTAGGTGAGAGCTTACGGCGCCACACACGCCAGTTTGCCGCCAGAGGGAACACAACTGGCTGCTTTATTTGCATGCGCACGGTGGTTGTTTAGGGCAAAACACCCCCGAACCGTCAAACCGTTCGTGGACTGGCTTTCTCTCCGGCTGAGGATTTATTCGTGTGCTCGGCCGAGGGCGTTTTGGTAGCACAAGATTCATGTCGTGCGTTTCAGAGCGCGGACAGAGAGACAGATGGTTGTTCGGAGGCTGCGCGCCCTGACCGAGCGCGCTGAAAGGCAGCATAATATCTCATTATTCACGGCTGTGGGGCATGGTGAAGGACCTCGGAGCAGCCGTGGGATTGCATTTCACGTACATTTAAAGCGTCCGATCGCGTAAAGACCATAAATCTAAGATGTTGCGCCATTTGCGCAACAGCGGCGCGCTTTCTGGCAGGCCTTTGGGGAGAACCGGGGTGATTTTCTTAAGCGCGGCGATAGATTTGACATAATGTTGCCATGTTAGGATGGGACTGTCTTTGTTTTTTACTCACTTTAAGCCTTTGGACAGTTCCCAGACTCGCGGGTGCACCTGTGCACTCTTGGAGGGGTGCGCTTGCATCTGCGGCGTTCTCGTCACTTTGCCGACTTTTGCTCGCTTGAAGTTATCACCCGTCTCTTTTAAAATGTCCAAACCAGAAGAAAAATGTCTCTTAAAGCCAACGAATGTCATGAAAGGCCCGTTTGTCGCGATCCAAAGATGCTGCGGGGGTTTCTGGGCTGTTTGCAAGTCTTCTGGGAGCTCAGCTGGGCGCAGACTGACAATAGCGCCTTGGTTTGAACTGCTTGGCTGCAGGATGGACCAGAATAAGTTGGAACCAAAGGGGGAGAATACTGTAAATGTGGGGTGAGGGGGTTGATATTCAAGACCTATGACGTGGCAGTTTTAAATAATACTTCAAACCTTGGGTTAATCTGACCCCAACGATTAATTTTCGGGGTTTGGGGGTCTCCCTGGACCTTTAGGTAATGACCTATTCCAACGTGATCACCCCTACATGTTGAACCAACATGGAAGTGTCCTTCCCATGCAGGGATTGCTGGGAAGAAGAAGCAGGCAGTCGAGGTTGGGCCATTGGAGAGGCTGCCATAGGTGGAACCACCAGCTAAAGGTAGGGATTTATGGCCTCCTCTGTGGCCAATGGTGCCCACAATTGCTTGGAGTCACACACAGAGGCTGTAGACTCCGCGTTGAGGACGCAAATGGACCCCAGGTGTCGTTTGGTGGCTTTGTCGCCTTTTAAAGCAGGCAGGGGCCCGGCCTGTGCATTGGCAGGAAAACATGGAGGGGCGGCTAGAGGGAGCCAAAGCACGGCAGGAAGGCGCGTCCCCGGCCCTCCGCTCGCACCCAAGCGGATGTTCGGCTGGTTGTAAAGCGTCTTCAAACATTAAATTCCCCCGGAAGACACTCCATTGTGGATTTGTCGTCGTTGTTTGCGCTGTTTTAGCCCCTCGGGCGCGTGCGTCCCTCGGTTAAACTGCCACCTTGGCCTGACTCAATCCTGTCTCGGTTGATGCCCAAACCCCACAAAAAGCACTAATATAGCGTTAAAATGTGATTCAAAGTGCACATCGGGAACTTTTCAGGGGAAATTGGAAGGATTTCACGGCTTTTTCGCGGCTAGCTTAGCCTAGCTATGCTTGGCAGAGAAGCTTTAAGATGGCCGCCGGGCTGCGCGTGGACAGGTGACTGCTGATCCCCACTTCCGGGTTGGCTTGGTTTTGCTTTGAGACTTTGATCAACTGAATGGATGATAAATTAAAACTTAAAGGCTGAGGGGGAAAAACGCATCCATACAATTTGTGGAAATAAAAAGAGCAGCTTCCTGGTTGGCTGGAGGTTTGTTTTGGGTTTAGACAGAAGTGAACTATGACGAACGCTCTCATAGCAAGTCTGTGTAGAGTAAATAAAGTAAATGTTATGGGAGGGGGAAAGAACAGCAACACATATAATTATCGGAGCAATACACATTTGAAGTACTCGCAGATTGAAATCGATCAGCCTATGCGCTTCCAAAGTGGCTAACTTTGATGTACCTTCCCTTGTTGTGCTGCATCGGGACGCAACCTCCCTTATGGGGCATCGCCTGCATAAAGAAGAACATTCTATTACCACAGCACATGTCATTCAGCAATGGTATCACACAGGCATGCAAAAGAAAGGCGTTCTGTTTTCATAATACGTGTAATTTTGTGCAATTGATTTTTGCTCAGCAGCTAAAGAGAAGTCGGTTTCTTTCAGTCCACTGTTGTGGTGCTGAAATCGGATCCCACGTGTGCGCCCTCTAGTGGACGTGTCTGCTACGACACGTGCCGTGGTCATGACGCCCTCTCAAACCTCCTGACACATTCAGGAGCGTGTTGGGACAGCGAGTGCCCCGGTTGTGTGCTCACCGGGAGCTATCAGCCCACAGACGCGCACGGAGAGCAGCCTGGTGCTGAAAAGCTGCGGTGTTGCTTGTTAACTCCTTCCTTGCTGCAGCCCCACCACCACACTTCCTGGTTCACCGCTCCTTGTTTTTTGGCCTCATCCAATGGATGCTTTGTGTCTTTGCAGCTCTGCGGCCGACCCGGACAGCGCGGGACGCACGTATTTCGCATCCCGTGGGAGCTCTCGAAGAAAAGACGTAAGCACGTCTGCCGGGTGTGAGTGAACCCTGCATGATGAACGCGCGGCGAATGTTTATTCTCCGCGCCAGTCAGAGGCCGTGACGGGGGCCGAGGTTATCGGTTAGTCACGCGCGGCGTCAGCTGATCGTTTCTGTGGCGTTTGTGCTGCTTGTCTGCAGTCGGCAAACACTGTCATCAAACTATAAAGTCAAAACTGCAAAACAAAACACTGGAGGGGGAAGCTCTAAAGCAGGGGTGTCCAAATATTTCTTAAAGCAACACATCATATGCTAAAAAGTTAGATTTAATAATAATAAAGATGCATCCGTGCATTGTGGGAAAGCTTATCAACTTTGTTCTTTTGTCCATTTTTCAAATATTTCAATATTTCTTCTGAAATAATCTATTTTCTATTTCACTTCTGTGCTAGTAAGAAAAAATCTTTCCTTGTATTACGAGTTTACTCTTGTAAAATGGTGTAATTTTTCTTGTATATATTTTTTAAATATGACAACTTCATTCGTGGTTTTGGTTTTCAAAATGTAAGGGCTTTTTTTTATATTAAATTTTTTTTTTCAACTCTATGCTATGAAAGTATTTTTTCTCCATCCATCCATTTTCTTCCGCTTATCCGAGGTCGGGTCGCGGGGGCAGCAGCCTAAGCAGGGAAGCTCAGACTTCCCTCTCCCCGGCCACTTTGTCCAGCTCTTCCCGGCGGATGCCGAGGCGTTCCCCGGCCAGCTGAGAGACATAGTCTCTCCAACGTGTCCTGGTCTTCCCCGAGGCCTCCTACCGGTTGGATGTGGCCTGAACACTTCCCCAGGAAGGCGTTCGGGAGGCATCCTAACCAGATGCCCGAGCCACCTCATCTGGCTCCTCTCAATGCGGAGGAGCAGCGGTTCTACTCAGAGTCTCTCCCGGATGACAGAGCTTCTCACCCTATCTCTAAGGGAGAGCCCAGCCACCCTGCCGAGAAAACTCATTTCGGCCGCTTTTTTTTAATGTATTTTTTTCTCTTATGAGTTTATTCTTATAACATTGTGACTTTTTGTACAAGTATATTGTTTATTAAAAAAAAAATTACAACTTTTTGTTTTTCATAACGTTATAATTTTTTTTTTAAAGCTGTCTTTCTTTTAATATTTCTACTTAATGCTACAAAAATTGCATTTTTCCTCCATATAAAATTGTGACTTTTGGCATTAATTTTTCTTCCCCCAAAGTTACTTTATTTGTGGTTTTCTTGTTCATAATATTTAATACTTAAACAAAGCATTTCTGTAGTATTTCAACTATGCTACCAAAGTGATCTTTTTTTGCATGAGTTGTGTCAAATTGTGACTTTTAAATACAAATTAGATTTTTTTTAATTACAACTTTGTTTTTCATAAACTTCTGACTGGAAATTCTGTCTTTAATATTCCTACTTTATTACTAAAAGGACTTATTTGTCAATGTTATTCTATTACTATTTAGAATTTTTTTCTCGTTGGATTTTTTTCTCTATATTTGAACTTAGAAACCTCCTGCTGATTGTCCACATCTTCCAGCGAGGGCCGCATACAGAAATATGAAAAAGAAATTTGGGGAGCCATGTTGGTATTTAGTGTAACGTGCTAAATATGAGACTACAAAAAAGTAGCGCCGTTTTCTAAATATTCAAGTACTACATGAATATTATGTTGGCCAATTTTGAGGGGATGACATCAAATATACCTGAAAAATATATAACACAAAAAATGAACATTTCTGGCTAATGTAATTTTTTTTTAATTACAGACAATTGTAATTTTGGATGATAGACTGCTCGGGTTTTTTAGGTTAATTTGCAATTTAGTTTGAATTGTTCTTGAATATGTGAAGGCCAGTATTAAAAAAAAAAAAAGATTTTCATGTACTTATTTTTTACAAAGCAAACCTTTTTTCATGTTATAGTTCATGGGATGGCTAGGTAAGGTTGTTTTATATAAAGACATATTCTGTAGATATAAGAATTGCTTAGTTAAAACTGAGACCCATCAACTTTTATTATTATTATTATTATGTTTCATTCCAGCTGCCGCCAGCGCCTTCCCCGGCAGCCATAATGGAAGAGGAGATCATCGAGGACCGGGCCAAGCTCAAGCAGGGCCTGGTCAAAGTGCTGGAGTGCGTGGCCACCATCTCCTCGGCCGCCGCCGTGGTCAACCCCATTTTCGGCGTGGCGGGCTCGCTGATCCGCGTGGTGCTGCACCACATCGACGACGAGGACATCCGCACGCTCAAGCGCGAGTTCGGCACGGTCAACCGGGCGCTTGACGAACTCTCGCACAAGAACCGCAAGGCGTTGGTGGAGATCCAGAAGGAGACGCTGGACGGCCAGTACTGCCCGGTGGAGGAGAACCTGAAGAACCAGTTCAGGAAGTTCATGGAGCTGGTGGAGGCGCGGCCGGAGCACAGCGAGCGCAAAAAGGACGACTTTATGGAGAGCTACGCCAATGACCTCGGCGACCAGAACCTGCACACACTCTACGACGGCGTGGTGGGAAAACCCAAGCTCTTCAGCCGCCCCATCCTGGAGGTCTACCTGAAGCACTCCGGAGGCGACCGCCGCACCATGGAGCGGCTGTGCACGCGCCTCACCTACCTATTCTGCATCGGCCTCATCGCCCTCATGGGCTACGCCGCCGTCATCGGCGACGACGACGTCAGCCTGAGCGAGGAGTGGGCCGAGAAGATGGAGCATGTCCAGGAGAAGATGCAGCAGGCGCTCCTGATGTGCCCCTGACGGCTACTCCCGCACTTTGACCACATTCCATGTCTAACCCCTCCCCCGTCATGGCGCTGTTGTCCTACAAGCCCTTTGGGACCCTCCATCCTAAGTGGAGGTCTTTGTTACAACTCACCCTTCCAAGAAGAATTCTTTACCCCGCCAGCGACCCATTTAGATCAACTTCGGGGGGGGCGTCACAAGATCTTGCGAGATTTCACGTTTGAAAAAATAAACCACTCATGGGCAATATAGGCCTGGGAAATTAATTAATTCACATGCATTAATTAATCAAACAACAAATGGAATTTAACTCGTTAATTCTGACGGCCTCAAGACAAGGTTTGCTGCTAGGAGGCGGATTCACTCTGTGCATTGCCTTTCAGCATCTTCTCTGTCTGGGTGGGTGGAGGCGGGGCCGCTAGCGTACACACACCATGCACGAGTGCGACGTAGTAGAAATGAAATCTTCTCTTAAAAGTAATGTCAAAATGTCGTCTCGTTCTCGCAGACCCAAACTCATTTTGTGACACCCCGTTAGTCTCTGATGGGGGGTCAGGCAGGCTACTCATGCACTACAAAAAATGTTGGGACCCACACTGGAAAGAAAATGTCGAATTGGTAAAAATTTTTGTTTCAGATAAATGTGCAGAGAAAACATTTCCAGTAAAAGCTTAATTTTGAATTTCCTCTGACGTGGCCACTTATTAAATTAAATGATTTAATTTGTGATTTTTTAAAAGTAGTTTTTGTGCACATTTTCTTTTCGGTGTGGCCCCCCTTCCTGGGGGAGGTGGAACCAAAGCACGCCGGTATCATGTGACCGTCATGCTCCATGCAATGGACGTTGTTTAGATATGAAATATGTGTATGTAAATATATTTAGGCTAATATGTGTAGCGGTGCAGTAACACTAAACAAAAGTTGCGCGGCTCTAGTCAGACACTACAGAAGCACTTCCTGGTTTGGTTCAACTGTTTTGTTTTAGGGTGGGGGCCTTTAGCTGCTGGGGGCATGAGTGGGACGAGAAGGGCTCTTGTATGGCCACCAAACACCCACGTGCACTACATAGCCGCCATTTTGAGTTCAGCCAGCGGTGCCTCAATGTCTGGGTTTCTATTGGTTAGCTTTTTTTTTATTTTTTTACTTCCGTCACAGAAGTTCGAAGTAAGTTACACAGTATATGAAGTATATAAATGATGCTTTTCTATTCCTTGCAACCAATGTTTGGTTTGGGCTCTGCATGCTTGTCAGCACCGCTTTCTGGCAATGTCTAAATAAATGCTGCTGATAGGTGGTCCCTGAACGCATCATGCCGTCTTGTGGTTTGTTGTACTGCTCCAAAAACTTTACATGCTCTAACAAGGTTACTATCAACACCGTCGTACGGGCGTATAGGTGATCTGCGAGGTGGCTGAAGTACAAAAATAGGCACTATTCTCATGTTCCTGATAAGACAGCGCGTGACGGGTGCAGTTACACGATTCGGCCACTAGAGGGCGGCAGAGCAAATGGCAGTGGGGCCCGCAGCACATTCTAAATATCACTTCACATGAAAAGTGAAATTAAAAATGGACACATCAGCAGGAAATACCGCAATAAAGTATCACTTGTACTTTTATGGCAGTAACATAATATTATAAGCAAAAATAGTTGGGGGGGGAAAGGCATTGTTAAAGAATGTGAGAAAAAGAGTAGTTTTGCAAAATATGTTGGAAAAAGTAATCATAAAATATACAATAAAATAAATACTTGGGCAATAAAGTAAAAGAAAAAAATATACAAGAATAAAGTTGATATGACCCTAATGAAGATAAGCGGTATAGAAAATTAAGGAATGTTTGAAATGTTTAAATGCAGACATTTTTGAGAATAAACTCAAAAGTATTCGCACTTTTACAAAAATAAACTCATAAAATGGGGAAAATGTCATTTCAGAAGCATAGTTATAACATTAAGGAAAACATTAATTACAAATAAATATTTTTTTAAAAGACGTTTTTGGAACATTGTGTGTGTGGGGGGGGGGTTATGAGAATAAAGACCAAATAGTCGAAAGTTTACAAATAAAAAGTAAAATATATATATATTAATTTGAATACAAATTTTAATTAGCCAAAATGGGGGAGAGAATAGGAGTATAAAGTCAAAAATATGAAGAAAAAAGTCATCGAATGAGAAGCAAGGAGAGAATACTCAAAATATGAGGAAAAATTATGTCATTTTAGCAGCATAGTTATAAATTAAAGGAAACAAATATATATTAAAAAAAAATTTTAAGATGTCAAAACAAAACAGCAATATTGTATACATTTCTGGAAAACGGTTGGGAGAAAAAAAATATGTGAATAAAGTCCAAAAATTAAGAGTCTACAATTTACAAATAGAAAGTTTAAAAAAAAGATATATATTAATTTTTATATAAATTTTAAATAATTAAAGAAACATTGTAATCCAATGGGGAAAAAAAGATTTGATGAAAATATGAGGGAAAAGAAAGTCATTTTGCATTTTTCCCACAGCTAATATGCAATTTTTTCCCCTTAAAAAGTAGAAACCTCCAAAATAAAAGTGGCCCCTGCAGGCATTCATTTGTCAGCACGTGGCCCTCGATGGGTCTATTCGGTAGCGGCGCGCCGCTGCAGTTACCACATTTGTCCACTAGAGGGTAACAACACTCGTTACTGAGTGGGCAATGCGCATTACTGAGGGGGGGTGCAATAAAAACACACACGGGACTGGACCTTTTCGCGTTTTTGTATTATTGAATTACACTTTTGAAGTTCCCCGTTTGGTTATTCGCACTATATTTTCTTATTTTACGTGTCTCTCCGGCCTCGCCTCGGCTGTTTTGCGTTGGATTAGGTGCATTACGCCGCTGCAGTTACCCCGCGTGTCCACTAGAGGGCGACAACACTCCTTATCGGCTTCCACCTGTTTCCTTCTTGAGGCCCGCCCGAACCCACCTCCATTTGTTAAAACACTACGTACAAAGATAAACAGAACATGTCCAAATCTAAAGAACGCAGTTCTATTTTTAAACACTCACCCACGACGTCATCTTTTAAGACACACACACACACCACCGACACCATCGCTCGTGCTCCAGCCCGACTGGTTCCAGTCCAGCTCACGCATCTCCTTTCTTTCTACTTCGTGCGGATCTCGACTGTTTGTCTTCCGTGAGAAAAAAAACCCCAAAAAAATAAATAAATCGCCGCCTTATCTTGCGTCACGGTTTATTTTCGGGGCGGGTTGGACGAGGAGGCCTTCATCTTGCTGAGGAAGATGAAGGTGCACGAGCAATGACGTCAAACGGTTTTCGAACCAAGCGAAACGTCCACTCGCGCGTACTAATTCGCTCCGTGCGCAAAGAAGTACGAGCACAAAGAGAAGGGAACCTGACGCGGCGCAGACTTACGTGCAGGTGCTGAGAACGTGGAAGGGTTCCTCTTTCCCCGCCGGATGCTCCGACGTTGCGGGTTTCGGACGGGAGGGCCCCAAAATCGAACATTTATCCGTCTTCTCCTCCGTCTGCTGTGCGTCGCCCGAAAAGCCACGGCGAGGTTCCTTCCCGCTCTGTCTCCTCTCTCTCTCTCTCTCTCTCTCTCTAAGCGAATCCAGTTCTTTCGGACCCCTCCCCAGTCCGGCCCAGCCCAGAGTGGGAATATTCCCCCAGCAGAAGGACAAACTTGTCAGACGGGAAGGCAGCAGCAGCCATCGGATCATCTCAGGTGAGAGCAGGAATGTTCTTATCTGCTTCCAAAACGCATGATGTAAGATGGAACGGGAGGGGGGGGGGTTGTGCGTAAAAGCGCACACCCACTGCGCATTTCTCTCCGTTTTTTACACCTGACGTCGTCATCGGTGCGTTCGGCCTCGAACTGGGAGCGTTGATGGCTTTCGTCTTGACAGCCAGGACGTTTGATGTGAAGCGGCCTCGGCGCCCGACGCGAGTCATGCGTCATCCGGCATCCCGGGCCTCCATTTTGTCCTCCCGCATCCTTGTCATGCATCACCTGCTCTCCTTCCGCCTCCAAGCGCCCCAAGGAGCGAGACGCTTGCAAGTAATATACAAGCTGTGGATGCACAGGAAAGGGGTTTTTTGGGGGGGTGAGGGGCATGACGCCCTCTTATGCCCACGTGACTTCACTAAAATGGCCGAGGAACCTGTTTTGGGAGGTGTCCATGCAGCTTCCTCATGGACACGGGGAACAAGAGGCTCCACTACACGTCTTAAAAACGCAGCCTTGGGCGCCGCCAGCTAACCCTCAGCTACAGGCTGCTTGCATGTTTGTCTTCACACACACACAATAGGTCAACCTAACTTGAAAAGTTCACTTTTTCGGGGGGAATTTTGCCCGTTTCTCTTTTTTCTGCGCTCTAAAGATGTAAAAATCCGGCCCCGTTTGCATACAATGCCTTGCACGTTAACCGAGCTGGAGCCGCACATATGCATTCACACATAAAAAATTCTCCACCATCCATTTTCTCTACCGCTTCTTCTCATTTAGGTGGCGGGGATGCTGGAGCCTATTCCAGTTGACTTTGGGCATTGATGATGCATTTTCACCTGTACAATCTTTCGCCATTTTCCATCACTTCATCAATTCATTGTTGTTATTATTGTGTGAATGCACAGACACACATTCACACAATAACAACAAATCATAAGTGTGCTAACCCAACATGGTGTTGAGAGAGGCCTCGTTTGGGATTCTGGTGGCCTTTTCGCCAACAATGACATAAGGCAGGCTTCGCTACACATCTTAAAACGCCACTATCCACCAGTCAGCTGTCGCGTTGTTCTTCAGGCAAACCTAGCATGATGTTTGCAATGTTAGCATTTTTAGCTGCAACCAAGATGAATCACCTGGTGAACATCTCACAAGAGACTCGTCCTCATCTCCCTCAGACAATGAGCAGTCCACTGGAGAAGGTTGTGGCCCAGAAGAAGCGGTCCATCGAGGCCGCCATGGACATGTTGGAACAGGGCGCCGAGGTGTTGGCCAGCGCCGTCGGCGAGCTCTTCCCCCTCTGCGAGGCCGCCGCCCCCGTTCTACGTCTGGCCTTGGACAACGTCCACAGCAAGGAGGTGTTCTACGTGAAAGAGCAGTTCCTGACGGTAAGGAACAGCTTGGACGTGCTCTCTAGCCAGCTGGAGGACATCGACTGCGAGATCAAGAAGGGACGGCTGGACTCTCAGTATTTCAGCGTGGAGGAGAACATCAGGAACCAGTTCAGGAAGTACATGGACATCATCGACGCCAAGGAGCAGTTCCGGGAGGTGAAGACCAAACTTTTCCTGGAACATTTTTCCAGAAGCGGAGGGGAGAAGAACCTGTTTGTTCTCTAAGACGCTCTGATGGGGAACAACAGCTTTGCAGAGTCCATTTTGGAGGTGGTAGAACGGTAGGTTGATCCTTTGTCTGTTCATTTACAACTTTACCAGACAGTACGACACCAGCTAGAACCTGGCTGGAGAACCTGCAGACGGAAGGAACAAGAATAGAGAGCAACAAGCTGTTAAAGAAATACTAACAACGTCCTCATCTCCTGCCAGGGCTTGGTGTAGGTCCATTTAAGAGGGGACAGGCAAACAAAAGGCTTTATTTCCATCAGTACTGCGGGAAATGACCAAAAGAAGGTGTCTACACACCTTCTTGTGTAAAGCTGCTGTTCTTTGTTGCCAGGTACGTATCCAGGAACCGCCGCCTCCTGGAGGACTTCTGCGTGCGCATGAAGGAGCTCCTCTGCTTGGGCCTGATTGCTCTGCTGGGCCATTCCGCCTTGACCTGCAACCCAGAAGAGGAAGAGGAGAAGATCCAGGAGTGGAGCCGCAAGATGGATGAAATAGAGCTGGGCATGAAGAGAACCATCGAGTCCTGCATCGCCGCCTTCCCCGAGCAGGCCCAGCTGGACGTTCAGCACCTCCTGCAGGAGAAGCAAACCGAGAGCCTCCAGGATACAAGCCAACAGCTTCTGGACTTCCTGGTGAAAAAGTACGACTGGGTCAGCTGGTCTGTGCGCCTCATCAACCACGCGGGGAGCACCTACCGGAACTGGCGGGCCGGCGAGCACTTTCACCACGTGGCGGGACGCAACTGGTTCGAGGTGCTGCAGGTGAACAACATCAACCTGGTGGTGTCCTTCAGCGCCCGACCGCAGCCGGTGCCGCGCGACTCGGTCCTGCGGCTGATGGAGGGCCAGGCGAGGAAGGGCAACGCCCCTGCTGTGGTGGACATCCTGGAGAAGCAGCTGAGCGGCTTCGTGGTGCACGCCGTCAGTCGCCACAAGGAGTCGGCGGCGGCGTGGAGCTTTCCCGAAGACTGCCACTACTGGGACCGCCACAAGAACGTGGCTGTGTGCGTACACTCGGACTGATGTCCCAAATATTCCCGAGTTTGAATGAATGGATTGATCAATCACCTCTCTTGACTTTACACTTGAAAAACCTTCATCCTCAACATTATTAGAGCCCTCTAGACATGAAGTAACACCCCTATATCACCTTTACACCCCTAATACCCAGTATCGTGGCCATAATAAGAGAACATAAGACATGGAAAACCAGTTTACAACCTTTGATATATGTTTTTTAAACATGATTAGATCCCTCTAGACAGAAAATAACACCCCTATAGTGTTGATTCACATCCAGAGGGCTCTGCTAATGTTAAAAACCGTATTTAGAAGGGCATAAACAGGTTTTGTTTGCTCTAAGGACGAAACGTTTGTTGTATAAAACAGGAGTGCTGCGTTTCGGGGTCGGGTCGGGAACCGAGTCATGGCGGTGAACAAGTGTTGACCGGATAAACGGCGCTTTGCTAAAAAGCACTCATGCAAGTGTGCGAGATGTTTAACGCGTTGGTCCCAAAGAATCGGAAGTCCCGCTGATGGGACTCCATGGAGCGAGCGCCTGTGCCGGGATTTGATGAGCTCGGCGTTTGCACTCGACGGTGGAGGTGCGGGCGCGGCTGATCCGATACGCTCGGTTGTTTCTCGGCACGAATGGGATTTAACGACTAATTCAATTCCCGCCGTTTGCGCCCCGGTCAGCATTTCCCGACCGCAGCGTTTGGCCGTCGGTGTGAAAACCGCGCAGAGCGGCTGCAAAGTGCTCATCTTAGCGTCCCGCGTCAGGGAGCTTCACGTCTCCGCTGTAAGGGGGAGTGTGAAAGCGCGCATGAGTGCTTCCTCGTGCTTGCGTCTCATTTTTGTCTTTGCACGCCCAAATTGATTCTGTGGTCACAAATAAAGTCTGCAATGAATTTTTCTCTTGGTTATTGTTGTCATTTCGATATTTGTCAGAGTTGGACAACTTGACTGTTTTTGGTGGGCCTGCAAATTGCTAGCCAAAGATCCTCTGGGGGCTCTGCTGTTGATAAGATGCTGGTCAAAGATCCTCTATATGTATGACAAGGGCACAGTGATGCCTTTTAAGGAACTCTATTTAAAAACTGCCACTCAAAGATCCCCTATAAGGGAGGAAGGCTCTGCTGTTTTTAAGCTCCACTGCAGAAATGCAACTCAAAGATCCTCTACATTCATGACAGAGCACTGTGCTGTTTTAAAGACCTACTTTAAAAATGCAACTCAAAGATCCTCCACAGGGGAATAAGGCTCTGCAGTTCTATGAACCTGCTGCAGTCAAAGATCCTCTATATGACAGAAGGAGCACTCGGCTGTCTTTTGCAAAGTGCTGCAAATTGCAAGTCAAAGATCCTCTATAGGACAGGAAGGTTTTGCGGGTTTTAAGGACCTGCTGCCAAAGATCCTCTTTATGACAGGAGGAACACTCTACTGTTTTTAGAAATTCCATTTCCATTTTCCTTCGCTTTTCCGTGTCCGGGTCGCGGAGGCAGCAGCGTCAGTAGGGAATGTTACTGTTTTTTGGAAATGTGCTTGCAAAGTCCTGGTCAAAGATCCTCTATAGAAGAGGACAGCTCTGCTGTTAAGAATCTGCTGGAAAGACGCTACTCAAAGATCCACCATATGTATGACAAGAGCGCTGTGCTGTTTTTTAACAAACCACAATGTAAAAAAATGCAACCCAAAGATCCTCTATGGGAGAGGAACCAGCTGCAAAAACAGGAATCAAAGATCCTCTATTTGACAGGAGGGGCACCCTGCTGTCTTTTAACAATGTGCTGCAAATTGCTAGTCAAAGATCCTCTAATGATGGGGAGTACTGAAGCAAAAACATGAGTCAAAGATCCTCCCTATAACAAGAGGAGCACTCTACTTCCCCCCCCCAATGTGCTGCAAATTGCTGGTCAAAGATCCTGTATAGGAGAGGAAGGCTCTGCTGTTTTTAGGGACTTTATCAAAAATGCCAGCCGTAGATTGTCTATATGTATGACAAGATCACTGTCATACATATGCAACTCAAAGATCCTCTGTGGCAGAGCAAGGAGAAAAACGGATGCCAAAAGTGGGCAGTCAAAGATCCTCTACGGAGCGCGGGAGAGCTGAGCAGGCTTTGAGGAGATGATGGTGCAGCGTTTGTGGCGGCACGCTGCTGTGAAAGCCAGAAGATTCATTAGTGGTCATCCGCCGAGGTAACAGATATCGACCCGAACCCCCCCAAGGGCCTCCTGGTAAAAAGGCAGCGCCGGTGCTGAGCTCCATGATGGGAAGATGTTTATCTCCCATCACAGGTCGAAGCCGCACTTTGCACCACGTGGTGTTGGCAGACAGAGGGCGCCGTCCGCTTGTGACGTTGAGCATCTTGACCCAGCAAAGATTGTCTTGTCAGATTGTGTTGCCTTCAGTTGCAGCCGTTTATTCTCAAGCAACATGAAAATATGCCGGACTTAAAAAAAACCCAAAACCAAGCACCCGTCCCGTCTGACAGAACCAGCGCCAGAGAGCGTCCAATATCAATATTTCATGACCAAATGAAAGAGCGGATCCAGGAGAGAGCGTGCGAGTGGCCCCGCAGGGCCGTGTGGATCGATGCTAGGGTCGCTCCGGCAGCCCGTCTCGGCGCATCCCGGAGCTCGGGCTAATGTTATTAGGCCTCATCGAGCGGCCCGCCTGCTCCTCGGCTCGTCTAATCGGATAAAGAGCCTTCCGACGTTTGCTCGCCGGCTGCTGCTTCCACATCACCACTCTGCAGCTCCTTCATGGCCACGCCTCCGTAGAGAGGTCGAGGGTACGATGCCTTCACTTATTTGACAACAACCGCAGCAACATTAAAAACTACAACAACTAAAACAACAACAACAATAACAACACTAACATTACAGTAATGCAGCAATGGTGACGTAACAACAGTAACAATCTTCGTTTCCTTTCGGCTTATCCCATGGGCGCCTAATATCAGTAACATCAATAACAGTAACAAGAGTAACAACGGTAAAGTAACATTTGTAACAACAGTGAAATACTGCAGCAACATGGTAACAATAGTAACGTAACATTGAAAGTAAGAATAGTGACAGTAGGAAGTGTAATGGTGAGAAGAGTAAAGTAAGAATGGTAACAGTAAGAAGTGTAAGAGTGAGAAGATTTAAGTAAGGATGGTGACAGTAAGAAGTGTAATAGTGAGGAGAGTAAAGTCAGAATGGTGACAGAAGTGTAATGGTGAGAAGAGTAAAGTAAGAATGGTGACAGAAGTGTAATGTGAGAAGA
>QODF01000190.1:882588-938049 GCA_024372805.1 Oostethus manadensis
ACACACACACACACACACACACACAGACAGAGTGGGAGGGAAAGCGTGAGAAAGAGGAAGTGAAAGAGCAGAAGCAGCTTCAACTGAGCTAATTCTTCCTTTGCTAATAAAAGCGGATCAGAGGCTGGAGCGCACTTTAGACCCCGGGGGCAAATGCCCCCGCCCCACCTCCCCGGTCCTCCGAGCGCGCTCCCCTTTTCTAAAACTTTTCTCTAAAGTGACGATACGTCACAAGAGGAGAGAAATGATCTGTCACTGATTTTTAATCACATGAGCAAAACGCATTCAAAGTGTAAAGTAAAGTATGCAGAGCCCTCTTGTGGCACATGACTGCATGGAGTTTCCTAAAAAACTCTTTGCCATGAATCTGACAAAATCCCGGTGTTCTCCTCATAAAATGGCGTTTTTTTAAAACGTATTCACATACAGTCAAATATTACCACCGCGTTCTTGTAAATATTAAGGATGCCTTCATACTATTACCACTTTTATCTTTTCTGTTCATTCTACCACCTTTTTTGTCGCACAAATCACAATTTTATTCTCATAATGATAATATATGATTGATATCGCAACTATATTCTTCTTCAAAGAAATATTTTGTGATGATAATTTCTTTGAAAATGCATTTTTTCCTCATAAAATGTCCACTTTTTGTGTCTTGTTTGGCGTTCTTCCTGTAATATGAGAGCATTACAACCACATTCTTGTAACTAATTTTGTATTTTAGTCCAATTACAACTGGTTTTAAAACATTTTATGTAAGTTTTTGACTTTGAAAGGATGTTAGCACTGGAAAATGTAAACTTTTTTCTGATATTATGATTTTTTCTGGTAAAAGGAGTTCCCTTATGTCTACATGAATTCGTCTCATGTCATGTTATGTTACTTTTTAGTTTTTTTTGTCATTAAATTCCTTTTTTGAAAAAGCTCTGTTGAAAAATCTTTTCGTCATTTTTTGATTTTTTTTGTAAGATGAACTTTTCTTGGTCACAATATAACAACTTTATTCTCATAATAGGTTTCCTTTGGGTGTGACCACGATGGACAGGATCAGGACAGAAGGATGCTGAGTTTTGAAGTGCCAGGCGGGAGGCCTAGAGGAAGAGCAAAGAGGAGGTTTAAACCGGGCTAGATGGAGGCAACTGATTGGCTGGGGCGACCCCTGAAGGGATAAGCCCAAAGCAAAAAAAAGATTCCCATAATATGAATTTTTTCTCTTGATGATACAACTTTATTGTCATTTTTATTCTCCGGGTAGATTTGGGCTTGAGTCTCACAACTTTAGTCCTCCTTATATTCTAAATCCTCGGGTCTTAATGAGCTGGAAGGTCCTGTTTGAGTGACGCCCGTCTCGTTAAGTAAAACAGGCCGTGGTGAAGTGAATAAGAACCATCTCGTTAACCAACATGTCCGCCAATAAGAGGAATGGGATTTTCCGCAGAAGGCGGTTTGATGCAAAAGATCAATAAGGCTTCCTCCCGGCCTTTATCTCTTTCCTCACATCTCGCTCCGTATCGACCCACGGGAGTGACGGATGGGCCGGAGTCCTCCCGCCGACGGCACCGTACATCACTGTGTGGGCGCGGGCGTCTCACAAAGGTCGACGTTGAGGCCGAGGAGGAGGTGGTGAGTGCCGACTCGGGACAGGACTTTGGATTTCCTATCCAGGAGGAAGAGTCTTCCCTTCGGGACCCGCCGTCTGTCGAGCGGGTCGCCGCACGTCCTGCCCTACGTGGCCTGGAAACATCTGCGCTACAGCAGGCCCAGACCTCCTGTGTTGTTTATGATGACAGCCGATGTGCTTCGTCTCATTTCTAGTTTTTGTAGTCCCAAAAATATTTCACATCCAAGACAATTACATGACAAAATCTGAGATTTCAACATTAAAAGTCGAGAAAAATATTTCCCAGAAAGAATTGTAATTTTACCAAAAAAAAGTTAGAATTTCACCCCCAAAAGTTGTAATATTACATGAAAAAATGACAAAAGAGTTTAAGTGTTACGTGGAAAAATTACATAATAATATGAACATTTTTTTATATTTTACAATTAAAAAAGTCATCTTTTTCCCCCAAAAAGTTGTAATAATATTACATGAAAAAAGTATGTGATTTAATGAGAAAAAATTAATTTTACAAGAAAAATACTTGTAATTTTACAAAAAAAGTCATAATTTCCCCCCCAAAAGTTATAATATTAAAAAAAGTTTAAATATTAAATTAAATTATATTATATTAAATTATATTATATTAAAGAATTACATTTAATAATATGAAAAAATTTAATTATAAATAAAAAAAGTCATAATTTTGTAAGTTGTAATATTAAGTGAAAAAATGATGTAATAATATGAGAAAAATGTCATAGTTTAACAAGTAAAAAGTCATAATTTTACAAAAAAAAGTCATAGTATAACAGAAAAAGTTGTAATATTACGCGGAAATCATTATGTAATGATATGAAAAAAAGTAATAATTTTACAAGACAAAAAGTTACATTACAAGTTACAAATTACGTAATAGTATAAGAAAAAAATGTCGAATTTTACTGTAAAATAGTAAAAAAAAAGACTTGTATTGTACATGAAAATATTACATTAAAAATGTCTTAATTTTATGAGTAAAAAAAGTTGTTCATTAACAAGAAAAAAAGACATAATTGTTTGACAATAATATCACCTTTGACCCAGGCCAAGCGTCATACAAGTCCCCTGTCTTTATAGCTGTCCAAGGCAATGCCTGTTACAACGAACAATTAAAACCATCTGAGAGTTTGAGAATAAATTACGACAATAAAGTCTTAAATTTATGAGAAAAAGCTTGCAATGTTACAAGAGTAAAGTCATAAACTTACGAGAATAAAAAATGGACGTTACAGGCATTGCCCGAGACAGCTATGAAAAGGAGGCCTAATGTGGACGGGGCGTGGCACAGAAGGTGGAAGGGAGATGATGCTAAACATGATGCTAATCCATGCTAACCTGTTTGTGCCCAACTGCTGGAGGTAGCAGAGATGAAGATGCTGAGGTTCTCTTTGGGTGTGACCAGGATGGACAGGATCAGGAATGAGCACATCAGAGGAACAGCACATGTTAGAGGTTTTGGAGATAAAGTCAGTAGAGGCCAGATTGAGATGGTTGGGACATGTCTTGAGGAGAGATAGTGAATATGTTGGTAGAAGGATGCTGAGAACTGCTAGGGAGGAGGTCTAGAAGAAGAGCAAAGAGGTTTATGGATGTAGTGAAAGAGGACATGAAGGTAGTTGGCGCAAGAGAAGAGGATACAGAAGACAGAGTTAGATGGAGGAAATTGATTCGCGATGGCGACCCCTGAAGGGATAAGCCCAAAGGAAAAGAAGATTCTTTTTTTTCTCATAATATTATGAATTTTTAAAATAACACATTTTTTCTTATATATTAAACCTTATGCAACTAAAATGACATAATTTTCCCAGTATAGAGATTTATTCTAGTCCCTTTTTTTTAAACTTTTCTCGTTAAATGATATTTTTAGACTGTGCTGCTGGCCATTAAACAAACAGCTGTGAGCCGAAAAAGGCGCCCAGGACGCACTTTGGAGACCCCCCGGCTCACGTTATCTACCTGTATGACCTCCAGACCTCACGTTATCCCTTCAGGTTAGGAAATACGAGACGCCTGATGGCTCTTTCATCTATTTTATTATGTGAGCCGGTTGGACCGGTCCAGAAACCAAACCCTTGAGCTATTACAGTATTTGACGAGTATTACTGTACGGTTGTCCCATTTTGGAAGTTGCAAAGGTGGAGAATTTGCTAATGATTTTGCAGAGTTTGCCGTTCTTACATACAGTACATACTGTATGCGGCTTTAGGGTGGCACAGTAAACATACATAACTCTGTGAAAAGATGTTTATATAGCATGTATAATGCTTTGCAGCCTTGTCGCTATCATGGCACAGTTCATTATGTGAACACGACACGACTGACTCCGTTGTTCTTTTTTTGTCCCGTGTACCTTATTCAAAGTGCCTTTATCTGAACTTTCACGCCAAATGCTGCTTGTAAGGGTGATGAACCATGACAGTATCACCCAGAAACTGCTAACATCCGGCAGCAGCACGACATTTCGGCATGACTGCTATTTTGATGAAAAATGTACTCAACCAAATCCCGCGCCTACCCTGTGAATAATTACAAACAATATAAAATATTCAAGCAACGCCGATGGATCATGTCAGGGACCCCTTAAGTAGCCTTTATCGTCATCCCGAGCAAGGAGCCGTCTTGTGGTCAGGAGGAAACATCAGATGCCGGTTGAGGTCAAACAGATAAAAGCTGGTCAGTAGGAAGTCGTCTGTCACGTCTCTTCACGAAGGCAAGCCCATCAAAGGACACAAAGCGTTCTCCAGGCGGCGATGGAATGCAAATTACTGGGGGATTGGCGTTATCGCGGGCCACAAATCACAGACAACGGTCACAAGGGCAGGCGAGGTGCTGAACGAAAAGTGTCTCGGTTTTTAGTAGGCCGCGTCAACATGAACGGGATGCTTGCGAAACCAAAACGCAAGTTAAGGCATCACATAAAACAACAACATTACACCTCATCAAATGTTCCCAAATGCCCGCAAGGTATGCTGGGTAGGTCTAATGACCTCCTCCAGCTACCCAGCATGCCTTGCGGAGTCAATATATAGATGTTTTTCGGGGATGGGTATTGTGTTTATGTACCAGCTACATATTCCATCTGAATATTTTGGCAAGTCAGCAGCACTGCCAGTCTGGTGCCGGCTGGTTTCCATGTTAACAGTTTAAAAAAAAGATGTTTGGGAATGCTAAGATGTTTTGCAGGAAACTGGAAAATAGGGAATCTAGGGCAGTTTTTCCTATAAATATGACCAAAAACGACATAATAATTGTACTGTATGTTATACATAATTATACCTTTACATGCAGAAAACAAGACCAGTCCAGGGTGTACCCTGCCCCCCCGCCCGAAGTCAGCTGGGATAGGCTCCAGCATACCCGCCACCCTAACGAGGATAAGCGGCATAGGAAATGGACGGAAGCAGAAAACAAGATGAAATCATTCCAAATGAGGAACGGGTGGGCCGCTGGTAATTACCTTTGGCCCCATGGTAGGTTATTTAGCCCGGATGATCAGCGCCTTGTTTGTGCTACACAAACGGACGAGTTTGTTACTGGCACTGTAGTACGAAAGACTGAGAGTGTACAAAAACCATTTGGGAAACATTTTTAACAAATCCAAACTGGGCTTCGCGTAGAACTTCTTTTGGACCGCAGGGCCGGACGCCGTGTGACACTGAGACAGAGACACTGGTGCTCTTTCACCAGGCGGCGCCGTGACCGACCGATTCTTCGGCCCCCGCGTCCCCGTCCCCCGAGCGTGACGCCGCCGACCAATGGCGTCCCGTCCCCGACGGTTTCCGGGGAGGTCACGCTTGTGTTGGTCCAAGAACTTCAGCGTGATAGGAGGCCCGCGCTCGCCGTGCACGCTGGGGGGTTGGAGTGGAACGGGTGCGGTTGCCGTGGCGACCTGCTACTCTCCACAACAAGGAGGGTTTTGTCTTGGGGGTGGGGGGGTTTGGCGGCTGCGGGCGACCCTTTTTTTCACACACACACACCCACTGGTGCAGCGTGTTCCTGCATGGCGAGTGTTTACAAGACGTTATCTCTTTCACAGCCGTCTTTCCGCCCATCCAGTCACCCATTGGCTTCTGCCCTGGAATGCTGGGAAAGGATGGAGGAGTTCCAGAGGGGGAGTGACGAGACACAGGGAGGGAGAGGGAGAGAGAGAGAGAGAATGCGTATATACATCCCTGGGAGGCTGGCGCTCACATTCCCAGCTGGATTACCCGGAGAACATTTGAACCACACAAGGTGAGTTTGCTTCCTTGTCTCAGCGCGGCCGTCATTCATTGACTCCAACGCTGTCATGTTGGGCTTTTTGCGGCAGAGGTCAGCCTTTACCGGGGGTGTGACGGGCCAGTTTAATTCCGTAGGAAATGTCCAACGAGGACAATTGGACTTGTGTGCGAAGCAGAGTTTGGACACTTGTGCCCCCCGGCCATGTCCAAAAGAGGACCGGAGCGCCGAGTTTCACCCTCACGATGCCCTGAGATGTCTGCAAACACGTTTGAAAAGCAGATGAGTGGAAAGTGCAGATCAGAAACGACTCTCATGACGGCGCCGGCGTCAAGGCCGCGGCCCCGCACCGAAGAGGAGTCGCTCCTCTGGGGAGGGGGGGGGGGCGCTTTAAAAGGCCCGAGAAGCCTCGCCCTTTCTCTCTTCTCTCTTCACGTCACTTTTTTTCAGGTTTCTGCGTTCCTGCGCCGCTGCCATTGCGCCTAAAATGCGGCCCCTGGGCGGCCTCGGGCATGTTACGCAAGCTGGGCCGTGAGATGTGGTGCTGATTTGCTCTGCCACGGGTGCTGTTTGTTCAGTTAGCATATTTGGACCTGCCATTCCGCCGCTTGCGGCCCCTGCACGCCGGAAAAGCGGCGTTAACAAGACCAGCAAACTTTGTGCTGCGCTGGCATAAACAAACCCTTATATTCCTTTTTTACGCACAATAATAACATATCTACTGTGTGTGTGTGTGTGTGTGTGTGTGTGTGTGCGGAGGCCCGAGTGAGGGGGTTGATTATAAGGTTAGACAAGTGCAGCGCCGACTGCTTTTTTTTTTTTTTTTTTTATCTACCAGGCTTTCTGGGTGTGCCTTCACTTCCCTAACACAAAATTAGCTCCAGGGAGCAAAGCAGCAAGTTAGATCATCTCTCTGGTGTATTCTCAGCTCGAACGTGAACATCTGTGTTTGCTTTGGTCGTTGTGGGGAAAAAAATTGACCAAGTACACCAAGGAGAGCAGAAAGGTTGCACAATGCGTCACACACACACACACACACACACACACACACACACACATTGTTGATGATATTTGCAGTGGACGGACATCCGTGTGTGTGTGTGTGCGTGTGCGTGTGTGTGTGTGTGTGTGTGTGTGAGGGTGCGGCACAAAAATGAAACTGGATGGCAACTTGTGCAGACATGACCCGGAGCCGGTGAGGACCGTGGCTGGTGAGGCATGGACTGCTTTGGAGGTTTTTGCAGGTTACTCACTACAGGAAAAGTCCACTTTTTTTTGGGGGGGGGGATTTTTCTCCGCAATCCTTATGATGTGAGACATTCTCTCTCAAAAACATATAAAAACAGGCAAAAAGACGTAGCTCATTACTGGCAAGATTCTTCTCATTATTACTACCGTTAACATTGTCCCGCCAAAGAACTACAAGGCGGTGCGTAGTGACACCTCGCCACAGCACACCAGCTAGCTACTAGATGGCTAGCGACTAGCTTCACCACACAGGTTGGAGCTGCCCGCCTCTGCTGCCGTGTTGTTGAGTTCGGAAAAGTTGACGATAGGTGTAGCCTTCCTTTCCATGTTGCTATGTGAAATGAATGCACCCGAAAAAGAAACAAAGGAACAACCACAATACTGAAAGTATTACGTGTTATTATGAATGTACCTGTCATTACACATCTACAATGTTGAGTGTAAATGCGAATATAGGGGTGTTATTTCATGTCTGGAGGGCTCTAATCATGTTTAAAAAACGTATTTAGAAGGTCATAAACATGTTTTCTATTTCTTATATCTTTTATTTGTTCTTATTATGTCTACTAAATTGGATAATAGGAGTGTAAAGGTGACTATAGGGGTGTTATTTCATATCTACGGGGCTCTAATCATGTTTAAAAACGTATTTAGGAGGTTATAAACATGTTTTCTATGTCTTATATGTCTTGTATGTCTTGTATCTCCTATTATGTCTAGTATATTGGGTAATAGAAGTGTAAACTCTTGGGGTGTTATTTTACGTTGTGGGGCCTCAAATCATTTTTAGAAAACTATATTTGGTTAATATGTAAAGGTGACTATTTATATTTTATGTCTGTAAGGCTCTAATAATGTTAAAAGGTGTATTTAGAAGGTTGTAAACAAGTTTTATATGTCTTACATGCCTTATTTTGCCTTTATTATGTTCAGTATATTGGGTAATAGGAGCGTAAGGGTGACTTTAGGGGTGTTATTTCATGTCCAGAGGGCTCTAATAATGTTAAAACGCGTATTTAGAAGGTTGTGTACTCTACCTACCAAAATATTCCAATTATAAATAAGGAATCCTACTTTGCGGTCACTAGGTGTCAATATTGTTACATTGATGGGAAAACAGCCACTGCAGGGGTTCAGAACAGGAAGCAAAAAAGGAACGAGGGAATCTGCCAATGATTAACATGTGAGTTTTTATTATGTCTTATTTCTCCTATTATAAACGGAGCGTAAAGTTGACCATAGGGATGCTATTTAATGTGTGGTGGGCTCTAATCATGTTTTAAACATGATTAGGTTTTCTATTCCCTAACTATGAACATATACTCACATGTCTTACCAATGATTGAGTTTCACGCTTGGTTTCCTTTTCAGAGACGTCTCCAGCTGGTCATCTAAACTAGGAAGGCACACAACCATGGACAGCGTGGCAAACTGGCTGGTGGAGAACAAGGACAAGATAGAGAAAGGGGTGGACATTATAGGGCAAGCCTCCGAGGTGTTAGCCGCCACGGTGGGCCAGCTCCACCCCATCCTGGAGGCCGTCTTCATGGCCTCGGCGGAGATCCTCAGCAACCCCGACAGCAAAGAGGCCGTCTATCTGACTCAGAAGATCGACGAGGTCAACCAGAAGCTAGTGGGCATCCAGAACGAAATTGATAAAATTGCTCTGGAGCTGCAGAGGACGTCCATGAACAAGCAGAACTTCGACCGCGAGGCTCAGATGCTTGGTCAGTACGAGAAGTTCCAGGAATTCATCAACGCCAAGCCGGATTGGAAGGCGAAGAAGAAGGAGAAGTTCCTCAAGTATTACGAGAACACCGACGGCGACTTGAACTTGGACGCTCTCTACTACGCCGTCATGGGGGAGAACACCTCCGGCGACCCCATGCTGGACACTGTGGTCGCCACAGAGCAGAGGAGCAGGAGGGCGGTGGAGGACTTTTGCGCTTCGCTGAAGAAGCTCTTCGTGGTCGGCCTCATCGCCGTCATGGGCTACGCCGCCCTCAAGCAGGGCGCGGTGGAGATGGACTTGGTGACCAAGTGGCAGGAGCGCATGGAGACGGTGGAGAAACGAATGAAAACGGCCGTGGATTACTGCACAGAGACCTTTGTGGACCAGGCCAAGATGGACCTGGAGGACCAGCTCAAGGAGAACCCTGGCACGGTCAGCGAGGACTTCACCCGAGCCCTGCTGGACTCCCTCGTCAAGAAGTACGACTGGGTCAAGTGGTCGGTCCGGGTCTTCAACAGCAGGGAGCGCATCTTCTTCTACAACTGGCTGGCGGGGAAGAAGTTTCACGGCAGCGGCGGCGCAAACTGGTTTGACGCCACCACCGGCAACAGGATCAAAGTGGTGGTGTCCTTCTGCGTGGACCCCCAGCCCATCGACAAGGGCCGGATCAGGGAGCAGATCGAGCAGCAGAAGCTGAAGGGCAACATGATGGCGGTGGCGCTGACGCTGAACCGATGCTTCCCCGACTGCCTGGTGCACGCCGTCAGCCACTACAAGGAGGTGGTGGAGTCCAACAACTTCGGCGTGGAGAGCTACTACTACGGCAAGCACAAGCGGGCCTTCCTGTGCATCCACCCGCAGTAGGCTCGCCGCCGTCCTCCGGGACTCCGACGTTTGCGGGTCACGTCCTCGCCCTGCACCCTCGGCCGGCCTTACGGGGGCGGCCCGCTCCAGTCCGCTCCGTTTATGTCCACGGCCCGACCGTGCCCGCCGCCTCGCCAAGTCCGACTCGTTTTTACCAAAAATCACCGACAATAACGATGGTAACATGAAAAGAAACATTTTAGCAATAATTATTTCATCTAATTTTCTCATCGTTATGACTTTTGATTTAATAATTACGAGTTTCTATTTCATAATTTCAACATTTTATCTCCTCGTTATGACATTTTATCCATAATTTTTACATTTTATAACCCATCATTATGATTTTTAATCCCATAATTTCGATGTATCCCATAATTTCTATTTTTTTACCCATCATTATGACATTGTATCCATAATTTTCAGCTTTGATCTCATCGTTTCATTTTATCCCATGAATATGACTTTCATATTTTTCTTATATCATCATTTCAACTTTTTATCTCATCATTGCCACATTTTATATTATAATTTACATTTTTTGTCTCATCATTATGACTTTTCATTTCATAATTACGACTTTCTATTTCATTATGACATTTTATGCATAATTTTCCCATTTCAGATTTCATGATTTTAACTTTTGATCTCATATTATTCCCTTTTTATCTCACAAATTCGACATCATCATTGACAGTGTACCCCATTATTTGGACATTTTATCTAATAATTATGATTTTCTTATATCATAACTACATTTCATCTCACAGTTATGTGACTTTGTCTCACAACTTTGAGTTTTTATCTCATAATTATGACTTTATGTCAGAATTATGTCTTTTTATCTCATAATTTTCTCCTTTCTATCTCATTTTTGTGACTTTCCTATCTCATAATTACATTTCATCTCACAGTTATGTGACTTTGTCTCACAACTTTGAGTTTTTATCTCATAATTATGACTTTCTTATATCATAACTATGACTCTTTTTCTCAAAATTTGGACATTTTATCTCATAATTATGACTTTCTTACCTCCTATCTCATACATTTGACTTTTTATCTCTTAATTAGAACTTCACCTCTTAACTAGGAGGGGCGTGGACATAAACGGGTTCCCCGTACCATCTCGTCACGCACAGAACTCATAAAAATGTTCTGCTAGGAGCATTAGAGCCACAAATGTCCACGCTTGCGTATGTCGCCATCAGCGCTGGAGCCTTCAAGTGTGTAACGCGTGAATGATGTAACGTGACAAACAGCACTATGTACATTTCCAACGGTCCAACATTTCCGAATAAACCATACGTCAGCCAAAAAGCCCAGAGGTCTATCTTTTGTTGGTCTGTAGTGCTCTATGGTTATTGTTGTACTTTTGCTTTCTGTGGTGACAAACGCAACATAAGCAAACACACAAAGTGCATCCTTTAGATGCTCTTCCAATTTCACGTGATGGCAGACATACAAAGATGGTCTAAAATTCAAATGTGGTTGGACTTTGGGGGAATATTTACCTGGAAAATTGTGTTTGAACTCCAAATTCTAGCACTTTTGGGGCGTTCCGCTGTGTCCCATTCAAGATGGCAAACCACACAAACATAAACATTGTCGATGGGGTGTCTAACGTGAGGCCCGAGAAAAATATGAAGAGAAAAAAGTTACAAATTTACGAGAATATATTTGTAATATTCAGACCGCCAAGGCCTCCGCCTCCGGCCGGCACCCAGCTCACTTAGCACCCGACCCCTTTGGCCCCTCCTACGAGTGGTGAGCTCATGGGAGGGGGGGCCCACGTTGCCTTTTCAGGCTGTGCCCGACCGGGCCCCATGGGTGCAGGCCCTGCGACCAGGCGCTCGCCTCCGTGCCCCACCTCCGGGCCTGGCTCCAGAGGGGGACCCCGGTGACCCGCGTCCAAGCGAGGGAAAACGAAGTCCAATGTTTTTAATCATCATCGGGGTCTTTTGAGCCACTCTCTGTCTGGTCCCTCTCCTAGGACCTGTTTGTCATGGGTGACCCTACCAGGGGCATGACAGCCGCCGACAATTCAGCTCTTAGGATCATTGGGACACGCAAACTCCTCCACCACGATAACCTCAGATAGGGTTCCTTTATCTCTGGGGCTGAGGTCACCAAGATGGTCAAAAAGCTCCTTGGTGGCAAGGACCCGGGGTGGATGAGATCCGCCCGGAGTTCCTTGAGGCCTTGGATGCTGTGGGCGTGTCTTGGTTGGCACAACTCTGCAGCGTCGCGTGGACATTGTGGTCGTCCCCCTGGACTGGCAGACCGGGGTGGTGGCCACACTTTTCAAGAAGGGGGACTGTAGGGTGTGTTCTAACTATAATGGGACCACACTCCTCAGCCTTCCCGGTAAGGTCTATTCAGGGGTTCTGGAGAGGAGGATCCGCCGGATAGTCGAATCTCGGATTCAGGAGGAGCAGTGTGGTTTTCGTCCCGGTCGTGGAACTGTGGACCAGCTCTATACTTTCGGCAGGGTCCTTGAGGGTGCATGGGAGTTTTCCCAACCAGTCTACATGTGTTTTGTGGACTTGGAGAAGGCATTCGACCGTGTTCCTCGGGGAATACTGTGGGGAGTGCTCCGGGAATATGGGGTATCGGACCACCTAATCCAGGCGTTCGTTCCCTGTATGACGGGTGTCAGAGTTTGGTACGCATTGCTGGAAATAAGTCTGACCCGTTTCCAGTGAGGGTTGGACTCCGCCAGGGCTGCCCTTTGTCACCGATTCTGTTCACTACTTTCATGGACAGAATTTCTAGGCTCAGCCAGGGCGTTGAGGGGTTTCGATTTGGTGGCCGCAGGATTCGATCTCTGCTTTTTGCAGATGATGAGGTCCTGTTGGCTTCATCGAGTCGTGACCTTCAACTCTCACTGGATCGGTTCGCAGCTGAGTGTGAAGCGGCTGGGATGAGAATCAGCACCTCGAAATCTGAGTACACCTTTCTCGCCCGGGAAAGGGTGGAGTGCTATCTCCGGGTCGGGAATGAGGTCCTGCCTCAAGTGGAGGAGTTTAAGTACCTCGGGGTCTTGTTCACGAGTGATGGAAGGATGGAACGCGAGATGGACAGGCGGATTGGTGCGGCGTCGATCTACGTTCCTACCCTCACCTATGGTCATGAGCTTTGGGTAGTGACCGAAAGGACAAGATGGCGGGTACAAGCGGCCGAAAAGAGTTTTCTCCGCAGGGTGGCTGGGCTCTCCCTTAGAGATAGGGTGAGAAGCACTGTCATCCGGGAGAGACTCGGAGTAGAACCACTGTTCCTCCGCATTGAGAGGAGTCAGATGAGGTGGCTCGGGCATCTGGTTAGGATGCCTCCCGAACGCCTTCCCGGGGAGGTGTTCAGGGCACGTCCGACCGGTAGGAGGCCTCGGGGAAGACCCAGGACACGTTGGAGAGACTATGTCTTTCAGCTGGCCTTGGAACGCCTCGGCATCTGCTGGGAAGAGCTGGACGAAGTGGCCGGGGAGAGGGACCTCTGGGCTTCCCTGCTTAGGATGCTGCCCCCGCGACCCGACCTCGGATAAGCGGAAGAAAATGGATGGATGGATGTTTGTAATATAATGAGGAAAAATAATTTCATTTTAGTAGCAAACAGTTGTTGTTTTTTCATAGTAAAATGCCCATTTTAAAAAAAAGGAGGTTGGGGGTAAAGTTTTTACAAAAGATAATGTCAAACTATTATGGGAATAGAGTCATCATTTTATTAGAACAACATTTGTGAAGATTACTAGAGAAGAAAGCTGAACTATTTGGAAAATTACATTTTTTCAAAAATAGAGCAAAAATAAGAAAAAAGAGCAAAGACCAAAGTTCATACTAATGGTACGCTTGACAAAGCTGAGATGCATTTTTTAAAAACATATGTCACTTATTAGCATATCTACACGCGTACTTTTTAAAAATAAAAGTGGCAAAGTTCCATTCTTTTATTTTTCACTGCGCTAATCACTGATGCAGAGTGACACCATCTGCAGCAAGATCATGTTGTAGGTCTCTGGAGCTGGTCTGTGGGTTGAGTTTGACAGTTCTCACCATCCTGAGATTTTTCTTGGCCTGCCACTCTGGGCCTTGAGCAGAACCGTGCTTGTGGTCTTTCAATTTCCTCACTATGTGCACGGTGCAATCTCTGAGCTAGCTAGCGCTTTGCATCCTTCCCCCAGTTGTTGGCCGTTGTTTTGAGGCTCACATGTTGGCACACTTCAAAGAAGACGCAAAGAGGAGAACAACTGGCAATCGGACACCTTAAATACCCTTTCTCGTGATTGGCTTTGCCTGTGTGTAAAGGTCAAGGGTCGTCCAAATGTATGCGCCTGCCTAATTTCAAAAAATAATTAAACCATTTATAAAGGAACATCATACAAACATGGCCATACCGTAATAGGGAATACAAGGAAAAAGGCCCGAAAGTTTTAGCCGTCGATGCTCTATGGTTATCATTACAAACACAACAATTTGACTCCGGTCGCTGTCACTCTCTGTTACAATAATGATAATAAATGTACACAATGGGGAACAGGAGAACAGTACCATACATATTTACATGGATGTATATAATTGTGATTATATATATGACTATATACATGATATACTGAATAATTATGGTATGCAATGTATTCAACACAATAGTGTGTAAAAAAACAGACTATTAAAAACTGTGAAGTAGAAATGACTCTACTTTTCAAAAAATGAGCCATGCCCAATAATTAGGCCTTTCCAAGTTAGCAGGCGACTTCCGGGTTCATCATTGGGAATGACGCGCCGTACTGTTATGACAACTCGGACCGGACTCTACCATTTGCATTCAAATGAGGGTGGGAGGTTTCATTGCGACCCGAGGGAAAATACTTTCCCCTGTCCGCCTTTGTAATAAAACATACAGTTTTCCTAAGTAACGCCTCTTGAGTACTTTTTGCTTTGCCTAGCGAGGTGGAGGCGGACTGGCGATAAAGTTACTTGTTGAATCACCCCGCCCATATGGGCGCACCCTTGACACGTCACGGTCACGTGACCAGAAGACGGCAACGCCGTGTTGGAAAGTGTCTTTCGTCTACGTTGTTCTTAAGAGGTAAGTTGTAGAATGCGTCCTTTATCGGTTTCTGTTACAGACCCGGGGGTTCAGTCTTCAAACTAAATGTTGTTGACTCTGCTAAAGCGGGCTTCGTGCGGCAATGATGTGGGGCTCATACCGGAATGAAGTCACCCTCTTGACAGGAAAAGTAGCCAACAAGTGTTTTCAGTCCCAACTTTTCTGGGCGTTGGCCGCCTCTTCCGGGAAGCGTGCTGGGTCTTTTCCGCACACGTTTGCTGGGTTAACTCGTTTGCTTTGCCTCCGTCGAGTGCAAATCATGTCGACATGAACGATCGATACGTTTCCCGGCGTGAGTGCTCATTAACAGGCGCTTGGGTTGCAGCGGGCGGACCGCAGGGAGCCTTTTTGGTCGGCCCTCCTGCACCGGAAGTGCCGGCCCACGTTGTTGTTATTGTTGTTGTTGTTGTTGTGTTATTTACGTACATAAATGAATTTGTGTGTACAATGACAACAATGAAGGGTGCACGCGATGTATGCTGATAAATGTAGCTTGAAAGACATTCATGTGAATCAATATAACAAA
Organism: Oostethus manadensis; assembly: GCA_024372805.1. Taxonomy (NCBI): domain Eukaryota; kingdom Metazoa; phylum Chordata; class Actinopteri; order Syngnathiformes; family Syngnathidae; genus Oostethus; species Oostethus manadensis. Next base: position 897,928 of record QODF01000190.1, read on the forward strand.
TACGCGCAGTGGTCAGCTTAAAAAATGCCATTTATGACCCAGTCGGAAAGGTGTTGATGTGACACCATCTTTATTATTGAATTGGTCTACAACTCTACTCTGTTTTAATTTCTCCCCCTTGTTAGTGTGTCAATTTAAATATGATTCATATATTAAATAAACATGTAATTAAGTTATCACATTATTTCATATATTGTTAATCATTATATAAGTACAATATATATTAATCTGGTTATAGCATACACACAAATATTTAAAATATGTAAATATAAAAGATATATGTATATAAATAGAATCAATTAATATTGTAATATTATTGCATTATAAAAATGTAATAGTCAGTAAACGGGTAATAATAATAATACAATATGCTACAGTAAATATTCAGTACCATTTTTTTAATGTTCACCTGTTTATTTCATTTATGTATTTGACTTGTTTCAATACAACTTCTCTTGGAGGTGAATAAACCAAACCTTCATTTTTTTTTCATGTATGAGAAATGATGGATTAAAAAAAATGTTTTATCTCGCATTATGAGGGAAAAGAATGCAAAACGTGCATCTTTTATCCGGCATGGATTCTTTCTTGGCTCATGCACTGTCACCCCATAGTCTTCTGTGGGAATCCTTTTTTGTAAAATCTGTTGTTCTGGGGGATGGAGTGGCCCGCAAAGCACTCTACCCTCACTGCAACTGCTAAATAACCCATCATGGGGCCAAAGAAAGTTGCAAGTGATAAAAAAAAAAGGTGATGTACGGAAAGTCCGCATCAACAACAACTTCCATCATTTTAGATGTTTGCTGCCTGTCATTCTAAATGTATTCAGCATAAAAATATATTTTGTTCATATTTTTGGATGCCCGGAAGGGGAAAAAACTGATTTCCACGAATCAGTGAGCATCACGGAGGTCACGTCAAGTCACGCTTGTCTTCATGTCGGTCTCAGCTCTTACAGAAGCGGGGCGACACCAAGATGGCCAACCAGCTGCAGAGGCTCGTGGCGGAGAAGAAGGATGTGGTGGAGACGGTGATGGAGGCCTTCGAGCAGGGCGCCGAGGTGGTGGCTAGCATCGCCGGGGACCTCTTCCCCGTCTTCTCCATCGCCGCGCCCATCGTCAAGCTGGCGCTGGACAACGTGGAGAGCAAGGAGGCCGCCTTCATGAAGGAGCAGTTCCAGAAGGTGCGTGACCGGCTGGAGGTCGTCTCGGAGCAGATGCAGAAGATCCACGACGAGATCAAGAAGAGCGGCGTGGATGCCGCCTACTTCTCCGTGGAGGAGAACATCACCAACCAGTTCCGGAAGTACATGGACATCCTCAACGCCAAAGCCAAGTTCCGGGATGTCAAGAAGAAGCTCTTCCTGGAACATTTTGACAAGACGGGCGGCGACAAGAACCTCAACGTCCTCTACAACGCCGTGACGGGCGACAACTTCTCCGGGGAGTCGGTGCTGGAGATCATTCTCAACTACGAGGAGAAGAGCCGGCGGTCGATGGAGGACTTCTGCGCCAGGCTGAAGAAGCTCTTCTGCCTCGGGCTCATCGCGCTGCTGGGTCACGCCGCCCTGAAGGGCTACGAGGAGGAGGAGGCCCTCCTCAAAGACTGGAACGAGAAGATGAAGGTGGTCCAGGACAAAATGAACGCCGTCATTGAGGATTGCATCGTCAGCTTCCCCAAACAGGCCGAGCTGGATTCCCGCCGGCTGGTGAGGGACTGCCCGGAGTGGACCAACCAGCAGCTGGCGGACGCCATCATAGCCAAGCTCAGAAATAAGTACGACTGGGTGGGCTGGTCGGTGCGGGTCTTCAAGTCCCCCTCGGGCCTGTTCGCCCCAAAGAAGGACTACCACTGCCCGACGGGGAAGAATCGCTTCCAGGTGCCCACGTCAGACGGCAAACTCAACGTGGTGGTGTCCTACAGCTCCTCGGCCGAACCCGTGGACCGCGACCACATCCAGGAGCTGATCCAGAGCCAGAAGAAGTTCAGCGCGGTGGCGGTGGCGGAGATGCTGTTCGAGAAGCTGCCCGGCGACTGCGCCGTCCACGCGGTGAAGACCAGCAAGGACCTGGCCTGTGCCTGGAGCTTCTCGGACGAGCTTCACTACTGGGAGGAGCACAAGAACCTTCACGTGTGCGTTCACTCGGCGTGACGAGCGAGCCGAGACGCCGCGCTTTTCGCCTTCACGCGCCCTCAGTGCTCCTCCCCAAGACTGGGCTAAAAATGCAAATGTTGCCAAACTTCGCTTCATCACTTTACTTCCTTCTGCAGGACTTTACTACCCTCGTGCTCACTTGGGCTTGCTCGCAGACGGACGGCGCCACGACATAACGTAGGCGGCGTTCCTAGCGGTATTTTCCTCGCCCTAACTGAAAGATGTGTATTTCTAATTCTTCTTCTCCAAATAAACACTCCTACGCATATTCACCTTCATCGCCTTTCTTTGTGTTTATCAAACCAGCGCATCGGGCTTAACAAGACCCCGATTTCTGACTGCCAGGCTGCGCTGCCGTTCCCCAACAGGAAGAAAAGAATCTTTTAGTTAGCTGGGAAACACCCCGAGCGAGTGCTCTATATTCATGTGGTTTTCTATCTTTGTCACAGCAAGACACGCGTCACGTCCGAGTCACCAAGACCTCGCCCAAGCGCAAAGAAAGAAGTGTAAATGTAATGGAAATAACGTTTTTAAATACATATATTTTTATAATTTCTATTAAATAAAAAAAAAAAAAAAAGCTGCAGTGTTGTCCAGTTCAAGCCCGAATCAAGCAAAAACCAGCCGGAAAGAAAACGTTTCAAAATTGGAGTCACATTCAGGAGATGATCTGAAATTAGTAAACTTGGCTCCTTTTTCCCTCGGCGGCATGACGTGATGTGCGGGTGGTGGAGCTTGGCTCTTTTTTCCCTTGGCGGAATGGCCTGATATGCATTGGCCTGCCACGCAAATCAATAAATTGATTAATCAAACAATGCACGCGGGTTTGAGTTCCTCGTCTGAGTGGTCCCTCGTTACCACACAGGCAGGGTTCACGCTGCACGCAATGAACGGAGAGAGTGAACCCTCCTGCCAGCCATTTAGCCTCTTCGTCCCCGTTCGAGTGTGCTAGTGAGTGGATACTAATTCTTTTGGCTCCGTTCACTAAAAAGAGTAAAAATACATTCACGGCTACATTGACTGGATGCATTGTGGGCGTGGCATAAAAGGCCAAGAAAGACATAGAATACTGTAAACACATTCTGTTCACTGAATTACCAACTCCTAAACTTAAAACCCACTTTTTTACAAAAAACTCCATTAGGCCACATAAAAAACACAAGATTTTATGAGACATTTTTTTTGGTAAATTTACGAGAAAAAAGTTTTGATTTTATGAGCACAAATTTTTACATTTACGAGAAAACAGGCTTAATTTGATGAGAAAGATGTAATTGTATGAGGGGAAAAACCTGTACTTTTACAAGAAAAAAAGTTTTTACTTTTGACCAAGTACACAAGCCACCCGTCCATTATAGCTGTCTCAGGGAATGCTGAAAAAAAGTTGAAATTTTACATGAAAAAAGTCCTAATTTTACAAGAAAAAAGTTTTAATTAGTGGTGAAACAAAGTTGTAATTTTATGGGAATAAATGTTACTTTTGACCAAGGCCAAAGGTCATACAAGACCCCCGTCCTTTATAGCTGTCTCAGGGAATGCCTGAAAAAAAGTTGAAATTTTACATGAAAAAAGTCGTAATTTTACCAGAAAAAAAGTTTTAATTTTTTGTGAAACAAAATTGTAATTTTATGGAAAAAATGTTACTTTTGACCAAGGCCAAAGGTCATACAAGACCCCCGTCCTATATAGCTGTCAAAGGGAATGCCTGAAAAAAAGTGTAAATTTCACGTGAAAAAAGTCATAATTTTACAAGAAAAAAGTTTCTATTTTTTGTGAAACAAAATTGTAATTTTATGGGAATAAATGTTACTTTTTACTAAGGCCAAAGGTCATACAAGCCCCCTGTCCTTTATAGCTGTCTCAGGGAATGCCTGAAAAAAAGTTGAAATTTTACATGAAAAAAGTCGTAATTTTACAAGAAAAAAAGTTTTAATTTTTTGTGAAACAAAGTTGTAATTTTATGGGAATAAATGTTACTTTTGACTGAGGCCAAAGGTCATACAAGCCCCCCCGTCCTTTATAGCTGTCTCAGGGAATGCCTGAAAAAAAGTGGAAATTTTACATGAAAAAAGTCGTAATTTTACAAGAAAAAAGTTACTATTTTTTGTGAAACAAAATTGTAATTTTATGGGAAAAAATGTTACTTTTTACTAAGGCCAAAGGTCATACAAGCCCCCCGTTCTTTATAGCTGTCTCAGGGAATGCCCGAAAAAATGATGTGAAAAAGTTGTAATAATTTGTGGAACAAAGTTGTAATTTTATGGGAAAAAATGTTACTTTTGACTAATGCCAAAGGTCATACAAGCCCCCCGTCCTTTATAGCTGTCTCAGGGAATGCCTGAAAAAATGATGTAAAAAAGTTGTAATAATTTGTGGAACAAAGTTGTAATTTTATGGGAACAAATGTTACTTTTGACTAAGGCCAGAGGTCATACAAGCCCCCCGTCCGTTATAGCTGTCTCAGGGAATGCCTGAAAAAAAGTTTAAATTTTACATGAAAAAAGTCATAATTTTACAAGAAAAAAGTTTAAATTTTTTGTGACACAAAGTTGTAATTTTATGGGAATAAATGTTACTTTTGACTAAGGCCAAAGGTCATACAAGCCCCCCGTCCTTTATAGCTGTCTCAGGGAATGCCTGAAAAAAAGTGGATATTTTACATGAAAAAAGTCATAATTTTACAAGAAAAAAGTTTAAATTTTTTGTGACACAAAGTTGTAATTTTATGGGAATAAATGTTACTTTTGACTAAGGCCAAAGGTCATACAAGCCCCTTGTCCTTTATAGCTGTCTCAGGGAATGCCTGAAAAAAAGTGGATATTTTACATGAAAAAAGTCATAATTTTACAAGAAAAAAGTTTAAATTTTTTGTGACACAAAGTTGTAATTTTATGGGAATAAATGTTACTTTTGACTAAGGCCAAAGGTCATACAAGCCCCTTGTCCTTTATAGATGTCTCAGGGAATGCCTGAAAAAAGTTGTAATTTTTTGTGAAAAAAGTTATATTTGTCTCACGAAAAATTACAAGAAAAAATGTGTGACCTTTGACAAAGACAAAAGGTTGCTAGCTTGCTAGCTATTTTCTCGAGTCCCTGCAATGGTGGTGAAACAATGAACAGGCACGTAAAGGTGACTATAGGGGTGTTATTTCATGTCTACAGTGCTCTAATAATGTTAAAAAGCCTTTTTAGAAAGTCAAACAGGTTTTCTGTTTGCATATATGAACATTGAGTCCTGCATGACGTAATTGTATTCAATGCGGTCGGGTGTGCAGCCGCTTAACCGAGGTTCTTGCGGGCGTCCTTGGAGGAGTTTGGTGTGAAAGAGTGAGCGCTAAAGCGCTACCTGCGGAAACTAGGTGAAGTGATGCTTTCCATCAGAGCCAAAGAATGAATAAATGATGACTTTTGCGAGGAGGCCATTTGCCAAACAGACCTGCATTGAGGCCGTCGCCCGTCAGGTGACCTCGGGAACGCAGACAAACATCACGAGCCATCGGAAAGATGCGCCCGGCTTGCAGGAACGCCATTCATTGTGCGCCACCTCCGACTTAATTCTCCCTCAATGGCAGGAGTTGTGGTTTTGGCTTTTGGAGCGGAAAACAAATCAACAAAAGCGTTTGTGACTTTGTGATTGGCTGGCTGTGTCACGGGGCTTCCCAGGTGGGCGGGGCTAAGAGCTGGACGTAGCACAGATGCTTGTCTCATAAAAAAAGAGCTAAATATATCAAATGGTAATCACAAGTACACACATACATGTTGAGCATTTAAAAAATAGTAATACAATTTGATCACTCAAATTTTCAAATCAATCAATCAATATTTCTAATCAAAATATAAAATTTGCATATCAAACTTGTGCTCCACTTCCTCCCCCCAGGATTTATGATCCTATAGGTCAAAGGTCACATTCCATTGATTCAGGGATCAAAGATGTTTTGTACACCTGTTTAAACAATCGATAGACCATAACCATAAACCCAGATCAAAGGCTTTGGTCATATCAATCAACGCAAGTCATAAATTCTGAAAACAGTGGGTTGTAAAACATGAAAGGCTTTTAAGAAGTCATATCAATCACTTCTTGCACACCTGTTCCCACATCCCAGGTGGTAATAAAACAATGTATACACCATAAAAGATCAAAGCAGCAATAAATCCGAGGCTTATTCAAAGTCTGGTCGCGGGGGCAGCAGCCTAAGCAGGAAAGCCCAGACAGACTTCCCTCTCCCTGGCGCATGCCGAGGCGTTCCCAGGCCAGCTAAGAGACATAGTCTCTCCAGCGTGTCCTGGGTCTTCCCCGAGGCCTCCTACCGGTCGGACGTGCTCTGAACACCTCCCCAGGAAGGCGTTCGGGAGGCATCCTAACCAGATGCCCGAGCCACCTCCTCTGACTCCTCTCAATGCGGAGGAGCAGCGGTTCTACTCCGAGTCTCTCCCCGATGACAGAGCTTCTCACCCTATCTCTAAGGGAGAGCCCAGCCACCCTGTGGAGAAAACTCATTTTGGCCGCTGTTTACTTGTCCTTTCGGTCACTACCCAAAGCTCATGACCATAGGTGAGGGTAGGAACGTAGATCCACCGGTAAATCGAGAGCTTTGCCTTTTGGCTCAGCTCTCTTTTCACCACGACAGACCGGTGCAGAGTCCGCATCACTGCAGACGCCGCACCAATCCGCCTGTCCATCTCACGTTCAATCCTTTCATCACTCGTGAGCAAGACCCTGAGGTACTTAAACTCCTCCACTTGAGGCAAGACCTCATCCCCGACCCGGAAATGGCACTCCACCCTTTTGTCGGCAGAACCATGGACTCAAGATTTGGAGGAGCTGATTCTCATCCCAGCCGCTTCACTCTCAGCTGCGAACCGATGCAGTGAGAGTTGAAGATCACTGCTCAATGAAGCCAGCAGGACCACGTCATCTTCAAAAAGCAGAGACCGAATCTTGTGGCCACCAAACTGAAACCCCTCAACGCCCTGGCTGCGCCTAGAAATTCTGTCCATGAAAGTAATGAACAGAATCCCCACAGGAACATGGTCGAATGCCTTCTCCAAGTCCACAAAACGCATGAAAACTGGTTGGGCAAACTCCCATGCACCCTCAAGGACCCTGCCGAGAGTATAGAGCTGGTCCACAGTTCCACGACCAGGACGAAAACCATACTGCTCCTCCTGAATCCGAGATTCCACTATCTGGCGGATCTACCTCTCCAGAACCCCTGAATAGACCTTACCGGCAAGACTACAGAGTGTGATCCCACGATAGTTAAAACACACCCTCCGGTCCCCCTTCTTGAAAAGCGGGACCACCACCCCGGTCTGCCAGTCCAGGGGGACCGACCCCGATGTCCGTGCGATGCTGCAGAATTGTGTCAACCAAGACACGCCCACAGCATCCAGGGCCTTAAGGAACTCCGGGCGGATCTCATCCACCCCCGGGGCCTTGCCACCAAAAGGCTTTTTGACCACCTTGGTAACCTTAGCCCCAGAGATAGGGGAACCCGCCTCAGAGTCCCCGGGCACTGCTTCCATGTTGGAAGGCGTGTCGGTGGGATTGAGGAGGTCTTCAAAGTATTCCCTTGGCGGGATTACCGCCACCTTACGGCCACAGCTCCGATCAGCCGCATCGACAAGGGAGGCACAAAACATCGCCCATTCGGACTTAATGTCCGCTGCCTCCTTCGGAACTTGGTCAAAGCTCTCCCGCAGGTGGGAGTTGAAACTCCTTCTGACAGAGGATTCTGCCAGACGTTCCCAGCAGACCCTCACAATGCGTTTGGGTCTGCCAGGTCTGACTAGCATCCTCCCCCACCATCGGAACCAACTCACCACCAGGTGGTGATCGATTGACAGATTCGCCCCTCTCTTCACCCGAGTGTCCAAAACATGTGGCCGCAAGTCCAACGACACAACCACAAAGTCAATCATCGAACTGTGGCCCAGGGTGTCCTGGTGCCAAGTGCACACGTGGACACCCTTATGCTTGAACATGGTGTTCGTTATAGTCAATCTGTGCTGAGCACAGAAGTCCAATAACAATAACATCAGGTTAAGATCAGGGGGGCCGTTCCTCCCAATCACACCTCTCCAGGTCTTACTGTCTTTCCCAACATGAGCGTTGAAGTCACCCAGCAGAACAAATGAATCCCCCAAGGGAGCACTCTCTAGTACTTCCTCTAAGGACTCCAAAAAGGGCGGGTATTCTGAACTGCTGTTTGGTGCATAAGCGCAAACAACATNGAACTGTGGCCCAGGGTGTCCTGGTGCCAAGTGCACACGTGGACACCCTTATGCTTGAACATGGTGTTCGTTATAGTCAATCTGTGCTGAGCACAGAAGTCCAATAACAATAACATCAGGTTAAGATCAGGGGGGCCGTTCCTCCCAATCACACCTCTCCAGGTCTTACTGTCTTTCCCAACATGAGCGTTGAAGTCACCCAGCAGAACAAATGAATCCCCCAAGGGAGCACTCTCTAGTACTTCCTCTAAGGACTCCAAAAAGGGCGGGTATTCTGAACTGCTGTTTGGTGCATAAGCGCAAACAACATTCAGGACCCGTCCCCCCACCCGAAGGCGTAGGGAAACTACCTTCTCGTTTACTGGGTTAAACTCCAACGTGCAGGCTTGGAGCAGGGGGGGCATCAAGAATTGCCACACCTGCCCGTCGCCTCTCATTGCTGGCAACACCAGTGTGGAATAAAGTCCAGCCCCTCTCGAGAAGATTGGTTCCAGAGCCCTTGCTGTGCGTTGAGGTGAGTCCGACTATATCTAGCCGGAATTTCTCCACCTCATGCACCAGCTCAGGCTCCACGTACCGACAACTAGCTTCTGTAGGCGAGGATCGGACCGCCAAGGCCTCAGCCTCCGGCCCTCCCCCAGCTCTCTTTACATCTGACGCTTTTGGCCCCTCCCATGAGTGGTGAGCCTAAGGGGAGGGGGGGCCCACGTTACCTTTTCGGGCTGTGCCCGACCGGGCCCCATGGGTGCAGGCCCGGCCAGCAGACACTTGCCATCGTGCCCCACCTCCAGATATTGCAGTATTACATGTAAATAAAGTATCCGTGTGTGTTTTTACCTCAGCATCTTCATATTTTGCTGATTCTTTACTCAGCTTCTTCAATTCCTCTGCCAGCCTCAACAAGAGGACATGTTCTGGGTATTCACACCACGGTACTTCTTGTCCAGTAAACAAAGTATCCCTACCCAGGGTAGCAGTTGTCTCCACATCTCCAGAACCTTAACTTCAAATCTGAAGGTCTGAAGATTTGTTATACTTAGTATAGTATCAGTGTAATGTTTACTGAAAATAAACTTGAATCAATATGTGGAAAAATAAGTTTGACTTTCTGACATCGTCACAAAAATCTGAAAACCTGTCAGTATCTAATGTGATCACCATTTGTCTCAAATTTCATATACACCAATTCACAGCTTCTCCAACACGCTTTTCTTAAAATACCATCAATACTGTAAAATGCATCAGCCCACTACCCATAACATGGACGTCTTTTTGATTCCTTACCAAAAAAATGCTTCTGGAAGATGTGCATTGATTACTTTGATATTACCTGTATCTGTTTTCCCCCTAACAGTAGCGGAGATAGTATCTTTGGCTGAAGTGAATCTTTGGCCGTTTTCTACGAGGACAAATCGAGAAACACAAAACAATGCCTGGCTGGGAAACGACGATCCGACATACATCGATGCCGTCGGAGTACCGAGGGGTGTGCCAGATGAGTATAAATTGCAGGTTTTGAATCTTTTTTGCCATGGATCACTTCAAACAAAAATGTGGACAGAATAAACTACATCCACTACAACGTACAAAAGCTGGGCAATTGGAGACGGTTTGGCTTCGAGGCGGTGCGAGACCAGCTCAAGGCCACCTCCCTTATGGCCTACCAAAACAGGTTGGCCCTAGACATGTTGTTGGCAAAAGGTGTGTGCTCTCTTCGGAGATCAGTGTTGCACCTTCATCCCCAATAACACGGCTGTAGACAGCAGCCTGACACAAGCCTTTGAGTGTTTGTCCACTCTCAATGTGCGCATGAAAGAACATTCGGGGGTTAACACCGACTGGTGGTCAAACTGGCTGGATGTGTTCGGGATGTACAAGAACCTTGCCTCCTCAATTTTGGTGTCCGTTGCAGGGTTTACATCAGTTTTGACCTTGTGTGGATGTTTGATTGTTCCTTGTCTATGTGGGGTTTTTAATAAATTAATCAATGCGGCACTGAGACCTATTGAAACTCAGGTGGCACAGGTGTATCTCCTCCTAAACCCTACAGGCCTAGACAAAGAGTATGACAACAATCGCCATGGAAGAAGATCTGGACTTGCCGGACCTGTTTTGCGATGAATAAAACATTTTATCTCTGAATGTAAATGATTGAGTTCACACCAATGAAGCATAAAGTGAAAATCTGAAAAGAAGATGTTTGTGTAGATAGAACTGGTGAGCACAATTATGATAAACAGGAGGAAAATGTTAGGAATATACATTCTGTTCTAATGATTATCACATAAGACACATTAGCCTTCACAGCCTTTAGATTAAAACACTATGTTGACAAATTGCAGCTTGAAAGAAACCCCTTCCTTTTGGGGCTGCAACGTGTTTTATGTAACTAGGGAACACCCAAAGAAAATAAAAAGCGAGGAGACGGCAGAGGGTCTTCGGGACGGCAGGAAGATGTAACTTGGTACATGTGTGTGCGTTCTCCTCGCAAGTAAAAAGCAATCTCTGTTGTCTCCTTCCTTGTTATGAGAGTATTAGGTTGCTTGAANGTACAAGAACCTTGCCTCCTCAATTTTGGTGTCCGTTGCAGGGTTTACATCAGTTTTGACCTTGTGTGGATGTTTGATTGTTCCTTGTCTATGTGGGGTTTTTAATAAATTAATCAATGCGGCACTGAGACCTATTGAAACTCAGGTGGCACAGGTGTATCTCCTCCTAAACCCTACAGGCCTAGACAAAGAGTATGACAACAATCGCCATGGAAGAAGATCTGGACTTGCCGGACCTGTTTTGCGATGAATAAAACATTTTATCTCTGAATGTAAATGATTGAGTTCACACCAATGAAGCATAAAGTGAAAATCTGAAAAGAAGATGTTTGTGTAGATAGAACTGGTGAGCACAATTATGATAAACAGGAGGAAAATGTTAGGAATATACATTCTGTTCTAATGATTATCACATAAGACACATTAGCCTTCACAGCCTTTAGATTAAAACACTATGTTGACAAATTGCAGCTTGAAAGAAACCCCTTCCTTTTGGGGCTGCAACGTGTTTTATGTAACTAGGGAACACCCAAAGAAAATAAAAAGCGAGGAGACGGCAGAGGGTCTTCGGGACGGCAGGAAGATGTAACTTGGTACATGTGTGTGCGTTCTCCTCGCAAGTAAAAAGCAATCTCTGTTGTCTCCTTCCTTGTTATGAGAGTATTAGGTTGCTTGAACCTGACAATAACCTCGCTATCCATACCATAACCTCGCTACTCCTACTATAGCCACACTACCCATACCATAACCTCGCTACTCCTACTATAGCCACACTACCCATACCATAACCCTACCAGCTACACCATAACCCGTCTAGCCATACCATAACCCAATTCCCGGAAAACTTGCTAATGGGAGGCGGGAGCCACGTTACCTTTTCGGGCTGTGCCCGACCAGGCCCTATGGGTGCAGGCTCGGCCACCATACGCTCGCCATCGTGCCCCACCTCCAGGCCTGGCTCCAGAGGGGGACCCCTGTGACCCGTGTCTGGGCGAGGGAAAACAAAGTCCAATGCTTTTATTCATCATCAGGGTCTATTGAGCCACTCTCAGTCTGGTCCCTCCCCTAGGACCTGTTTGTCATGGGTGGCCCTACCAGGGGCATGACAGCCCCCGACAACTTAGCTCCTAGGATCATTGGGACACGCAAATTCCTCCACCACGATAAGGTGGTGGCTCAGGGAAGAGAAGAAATCAAATAGTTACTTACAAATTATTTTATTTTTAGTTTGTGTGTGTGTTTTTATTATTATTGCACCTGAACATTTCCCGTGGCTCGGTGGTTGGGGACCCCTGCCTTACAGCATGCTACACTCGCCCACCATTGATTGACACACGCTGGAACCAGTTGTCGCACACTGAACCAATGAGAAAGGAGGGCAAGGATGTAGAGCTGGTCCAGTGTTCCACGACTGGGACGAAAACCACATTGCACCTCCTGTGACAAGACGTTCGACTAGCGGTTGTACCCTTCTCTCCAGCACCTTGGCGTAGACTTTCCCAGGGAGGCTGAGGAGTGTGATCCCCTTATAGTTGGAACGCACCCTGCGATCTTAAAAATAGGGAACCTCAAAGAGGTTGTCGAAAATTGTCCGATCCCCTCGGAACTGGCCTTTTTTCAAGATTTAATTTGTCTATTTTTTTCCGTTCTTTAGCAATCAGCAGTCGAACGTACGTTTCAGGAAAAGAACGACTAGAAAAGGGGGAAAATCTGCTTTTTGTGGAAAAGACTTCCTGGTGAAAAATATTTTGGGCTTCCATGACAGCTAAAATGACTAAAAAAACTGTAAAAAAAACATCATTAAAAAATAAACATGACTGAAATAAATGTGTTAAAAAATCCATCCATCCATCCATTTTCCACCGCTTATCCGGGTCCGGGTCGCGGGGGCAGCAGCTTCAGTAGGGAAGTCCAGACTTCCCGGTCCCCGGCGACCTCTTCCAGCTCCATCGGGAGGACACCAAGGCGTTCCCAGGCCAGCTGTGAGACATAGTCCCTCCAGCGTGTCCTAGGTCTTTCCCTGGCCTTCTCCCGACTGGGCATGCCCGAAACACCTCACCAGGGAGGCGCCCGGGAGGCATCCGGACTAGATGCCCGAGCCACCTCAACTGGCTCCTCTCCATGTGAAGGAGCAGCGGCTCTACAGGGACGTCTGGGCTTCCCTGCTTAGGCTGCTGCCCCCGCGACCCGACCTCGGATAAGCGGAAGAAAATGGATGGATTGAAGGGGAAAATTACTGAAATAAATGTGGAAAAAAAATCATTCAAAATGTTAAAAATAAAAATGACTGAAATAAAAGTGTAAAACAAAAATAGACCAGTTGAGACCAGTTGAGAGGGCTTGCTATAGAGGATCTTTGACGACAACAAACATGTTGCAAAATGTGTGCCAATCAGAATGGGGAAGCATTCTTTTCACAGTTGCAAAGATAAATAAATAAAGACAAAGAAAAAAGCGGTTTGTATTTTGTGTGAAAGAAGCAAAGCGTAAACAAATCCCGAGATCCACTCCTGGCCTTGTTGGCATCTCAGAGCATCTCAGCTTTTGACCTGCTGAGTCTTTGCGTCATCATGAAGACAACTCGTGACCGAAGAAGAAAATCAAAGCGAGCAGCAGAAGAAACGGCACTGCCTGCCGCTGGTCTCTTCAGAATAAAAGCTCCCCTCCCTTTCCTGTGCGGAAGAACAAGGCGATGTGACAAAAGTACGGACAGGGAGATTTTTATTTGCCGGTTTCATTTCCTTTGCGGCCACAGGGGGCAGCAGTGCAATGATTTCAGGCGACAGGAATGATGACGACATTTCGCGTGGCAGAGCCTTCCACTTCCTGTTGGTGTCGACACAAAATCCAAAATCACGTGACTCGGTCTTCACAAATATTTGTTTTTAAAAAGCAATCAACGAAAGTATTAAGTGTTGAAGTATATAAAGTGTTAAAGTATATAAAGTACCGTGGAACCTCGGGATAGGAATGCCCCGGAATACGAAAAATCCGAGATAATACCTATCTGATTTTTTTTTTGCTTCAGCTTACAAAAATTTGTTCCCTTTACGAAAGTTTGTCGATCTTACCAAAACGTGTTTTTATTTCGGGAATTTTGCGGATTTAGCGTATTTTAAGGCGCATGCTAAAACATGGCGTATACAACAAAAGGACGTATGTGTACGTTGGACGTCATGTTCCCTGATTGGTTGATCTGCCAGCGTGCGTATAGTTTGAACGCAATATACATTCTATTTCTGCTTTTATTATGACAATACATTTGTATTACGATACTCGTTATTTATACATTATTGAATGTGCAAATGTTCATTTCCATTGCATGAGGGCTCTTCCGGGTCAGTGGAACGAATTAGCCAATTTTCACGTAAAATGTTGCTCGGGTTACAAAAAAATTCGGCTTACAAAAATGCACAGTCAACACCGTGTATGGTGGGGACGGTGTGCTGCTGACCTCGACTCGAGATGTCGTGGACCGGTGGAGGGAATACTTTGAAGACCTCCTCAATCCCACCGACACGTCTTCCGACGTGGAAGCAGTGTCTGGGGACTCTAAGGCATTGAGGGGTTTCAGTTTGGTGGCCGCAGGATTCGATCTCTGCTTTTTGCAGACGATGTGGTCCTGTTGGCTTCATCGAGCCGTGACCTTCAACGCTCACTGGATCGGTTCGCAGCTGAGTGTGAAGCGGCTGGGATGAGAATCAGCACCTCCAAGTCCGAGTCCATGGTTCTCGCCCGGGAAAGGGTGGGGTGCCATCTCCGGGTCGGGGATGAGGTCCTGCCTCAAGTGGAGGAGCTTAAGTACCTTGGGGTCTTGTTCACGAGTAATGGAAGGATGGAACGCAAGATGGACAGGCGGATTGGTGCGGCCTCTGCAGGGATGTGTACTCTGCACCGGTCTGTCGTGGTGAAGTTCTCGATTTACCGGTGGATCTACGTTCCTACCCTCACCTATGGTCATGAGCTTTGGGTAGTGACCGAAAGGACAAGATCGTGGCCGAAATGAGTTTTCTCCGCAGGGTGGCTGGGCTCTCCCTTAGAGATAGGGTGAGAAGCACTGTCATCCGGGAGAGACTCGGAGTAGAACCGCTGCTCCTCCGCATTGAGAGGAGCCAGATGAGGTGGCTCGGGCATCTGGTTAGGATGCCTCCCGAACGCCTTCCTGGGGAGGTGTTCAGGGCGCCGTCCAACCGGTAGGAGGCCTCGGGGAAGACCCAGGACACGCCGGAGAGACATAGTCTAGAGACATAGTCCTGGAAACGCCTCAGCATCCGCCGGGCAGAGGGACGTCTGGGCTTCCCTGCTTAGGCTGCTGCCCACGCGACCCGACCTCGGATAAGCGGAAGAAAATGGATGGATGTTAGTAATCATATCTTCTATCTACTCTCTTTTTTTAAGTTGGCCCTTTATTTTTATTTTTGGTCTATTTTTTATTGTATTGTATTATTTAGTATAATTTTCTTTTATCAATAATTTGTTATTAATATAATAGAATATATAATGTCATATACAATATAATAATGTAGACTTACTATTTATTAATATTTTTGTTATTTAATCTTCCATGTGAATTACAATTTTTTTTTTATTTGTCCTTTTATTTCTTTGCATCTGCATCCCAGTTATGAGTGGGCAGGAGGTTCCTGACAACATTCTTTCAATTGTATTTCATTTCCCTCCTCAATATTTGTAATGTTTGTTTTTTTATATATTATTATTATTTTTTACTTTGAAACTTTAAAAAACGTGTTTGCATTTTCTCTTTTTAATTTCATCACAGACATACATATTTACATATAAAACATTAATACATTATAATTTACCCCCCCTATTTATACATTTAATACAGTTTACTACTTTTTTTTTAATTAAAAAAACATGTTTTTTTATCTGGTTTATTTGTGTATTATTTATAATTATGAATGTTTTATTATTATAGAAGAATGTTTTTTATTATAGGAATAAAAGGAATGATACAAATATTACACAAAATAAAAACATAGTAAAAATATATAATTTACTCTGGTATTGTTATAATTTTTTTATCATCAAATTATACATTATACATTATTATTCATTTGTGTAGTATTTATTATTTATAATAGTACATTTATTATTATAAACTAACAGTTTTCAATATAGAAATAAAAATACAAATATGATGAAAAAAATATATATATATCATAAAGATATTTTTTAAATCAACAAATACGTAATGATTTTGGTATTATAGATAATAATAAATCTGTTTTATGAAGATGAGCAAAAGCATCCGAGTAAATCTGCCAGAATTAGCTTCTATTGCTAAATCAATGTATCAGATTTCAGAATAAGGGCCCTATTTTTCTTTATACTTGGACATAAAACGTGACTTTGGCGTCTACCAAGCTAAGCACCGATACCGGGTCCGTGGTCACCCTGCTGGTCCGAGACTCGATGACCATGGTGGACAGCCTGGCGCTGATGTACAGCTGGAGAACGGCCAGGACCATCAAAGTCAGGTCCATGAAGGTCACCAACCTCTGATGCGAGGATGCACATGTCAACATCAACTTTTCAAAATAAAACAAGGACTTGATTGGACAGAGGATGAGCTCCACCTGAGCAAAGAGAGCCACCGCCTTGCAGTTGCCCTCCCTGAGTCTTCCTCCGCACATCCACAGGATGGACGAGTTTTCCACGTCGATGGCGTAGAGCACCAAGGCGGCCACCGCAAACAGAGCCCCCACCAGGTTCATCAACGCACTGAAGCACCGCTGCAGAAGAACCCAAAAACTCCAGTCTTTAATTGGCTCCTGGAGTGACTTGCCGGACCGTGACGAGGTCTCACCAGGCAGGGGGGCGGAAACCGTCCAGCCAGGATGGACAGGATCCCCGTCAGGATGAACTGGGAAGGTCAGGGAAAGACATTCACATTCCTGCAAACTCCGTACGGAGATTCCGAGCGCTGCGTAGACACGTACCACGGCGCCCAGCCAGTAGGCCGCACCCAAACTGGTCAAATCGGCAGGATTGGTGCTGGTTCTTCCGGGCCCCAGACCGATGTTGAACACGCCCACCATGATCTGGGCAGTCTGCCGAGAACAACAAAGCCTTCATTATGTTAATTACGACCAAAGACACGGGTCTGCAAGTGTGGCCTTTTATTTGGACTTTATTCTTGTAAAATGAGAGCTGTTTATTTAATAATAACAATTATTATTATTTATTTTTATTCCATTCCATTCCATTTCCTCTTGAGCGTATCGATCGGTAAACAGAGAGCTTTGCCTTCCGGCTCAGCTGCACCGATCCGTCTGTCGACCTCATTTTCCAACCTTCCCTCACTCGTGAACAAGACCCCGAGATACTTGAACTCCTCCACCTGAGCAGGACCTCACTCCCAACCCAAAGGGTACAGTCCACCCGTTTCCGACTGAGAACCATGGCCTCGGATTTGGAGGTGCTGAGTCTCATCCCAGAAGCTTCACACTCAGCTGCAAACCGCTCCAGTAAACGCTGAAGGTCACAGCCTGATGAGGCCATAAGGACCACATCGTCTGCAAATAGCAGAGACGAGATCCTAAGGTCACCAAGCTGGACTCCCTCAACACCTTGACTGCGCCTAGAAATTCTGTCCATGAAGATTATGAACAGAATCGGTGACAAAGGGCAGCCTTGGCGGAGGCCAACGTTCACCGGAAACAAGCTGGACTTACTGCTGGCAATGCCAACCAGGCTCCTGCTTTGATTGTACAAGAACCGAATGGCACGTAGAAGCGGACCACCGATCCCGTACTCCTGGAGCACCCCCCACAGGACACCACGAGGGACACGGTCGAATGCCTTTTCCAGGTCTACAAAGCACATGTAGACCGGTTGGGCAAACTCCCACATACCCTCCAGTACCCTTGCAAGGGTGTAGAGCTGGTCCGGTGTTCAGCGACCGGGACGAAAACCACATTGCAGCTCCTGTAGCCGAGGTTCGACTAACAGTCGTACCCTTCTCTCCAGCACCCTGGAGTAGACTTTCCCAGGAAGGCTGAGGAGTGTGATCCCCCTATAGTTGGAACACACCCTCCGGTCACCCTTTTTAAAAATGGGGACCACCTTCCCGGTCTGCCAGTCCAGAGGTACTGTTCCCGACTTCCATGCAATGTTGTTGTTCATCCAGAGCCTTGAGGAATTCCGAGCGAATCTCGTCTACCCCCGGAGTGATTTAACTACCCCAATTACCTCAGCCACGGTGATAGAACTGTCCACGTACGTATCCTCAGACTCTGCTTCCTCTACGGAAGGAATGTCAGTGGGATTGAGAAGGGCCTCAAAGTATTCCTTCCACCGACCAACTATATCCTCAGTTTAGGTCAGCAAGCCCCCGTCCGCACTGTAAACAGTTTGAACTGGGGGCTGCTTCCCTTTTCTGAGGTGTCCGATGGTTTGCCAGAACTTCTTCGAGGCCGACCGAAAGTGGTGCTCCATAGCCTCACCGAACTCCTCAACACTTTAACTTCATGCTTCTACAATGTTATTTGTCTTCATAACATTATGACATAAATCTTGTAAAATTGCCACTTTTTTCTAGTTAGAATGTGACTTTTTTTCTCTTTTGATATTTTGGCTTTATTCCTGTAAATGTACAGCTGGTTTTTTTTAAATATTTTTCAACTTTTTTCTTGTCAATTTCCATCCCATAATTATAACTTTATTCCCATAATGTTTTGGCTTTTTTCTCATAATTTTGTAGGTTTTTCCTGCAACAGAATTTTGTTGCGTTTCTGATAATATTACAACTAAAAAAAAAATTTTCTTCAGTATTTCAACTTTATGCCACTACAATGTTATTTTTCTTCTTGAACATTAGTCCTGTAAAATTGCCACTTTTTTTCATGATATTTTGACTTTATTCCTGTGAAATTACAGCTGTTTATTCCCCATTTCTGCTACTGTATTTCAACTTTTCAAAAGTTCAAAATTTTCAAAAGTAAATTTTCATCTGGCAATTACGACTTTATTCTTATTACTTTATTCCTGGAATTTGATGTTTTTATAATTGTCCAAAAATTATGAAAAGACAACTTTACAACTTTATTTGTTGCATTTTTCAGACTATTACAACTAAAAAGTGTCTTTTTTCATCAGTATTTCAACTTTATGCAGCAACAATGTTATTTTTCTTTACAATACTACGAAGTAAATTTCATAAAATTGCCATTTTTTTCTTGTTAGAATGTGACTTTTTTCCTCTAGATATTTTGACTTTATACTCGAAAAATGACAGCTGGTTTTTTTTCAGTATTTTTCAGCTTTTTTCTTGTAGATTTTCATCCTAAAAGTATGACTTTCTTCCCATAATATTTTGATTTTTTTTCACATCATTTAATACCGTACATCAATTTCTAAATGATACAACCTCGTTGCGTTTTTCATAATCTTACTTAATTAAAAATCGTCTTTTTTCTTCAATATTTCAACTTTATGCGGCCACAATTTTACGACATTCATTGATTGATTTATTTTCTATACCGCTTATCCTCATTAGGGTCACGGGTAATTTTTTGACATTATTTCGTAAAACTGACACATTTTCTCTAGATATTTTGACTTTATTCTCATAACAAATACAGCTTCTGACACTGTTTTTCAATTATTTTCTTGTAAATTTTCATCTGGTAAGTATGACTTTTTTCCCATAATGTTTTGACTTTATTCTCATAATTTTATAGTTTTTTTCCCTGCAACATAATTTTTCAAAAAATCCAACTTTGGTAGCGTTTTCTCATAATATTACAACTAAAAAATGTCTTTTTCCTCATTATTTCAACTTTATGCTGCCACAATGTTATTTTTCTTCGAGGCCATTTTTCCCATAAATTTGTATGTTTTTTATAATTGTCCAAAAATTATGAAAACACAACTTGACAACTTTATTTGTTGCGTTTCTTATAATATTGTGTTTTTTTCTTCAACATCTCAACTTCATGCTACTACATTGCTGTGGTAGCGTCCTAATATTTTGTAAAATCACTGCTGATTTGTCCATCGTTTCTGTGCTTTTCTTGTGAAATTATATTTTTTCCCTGTCCTGCAGGCCAATTAAAAACAGCCACGGGCTGCGAGTGGCCGCCGGCCCGCACTTTGGGCACTTCTGCACTAAAATCCAAGGGAAAATGAGTTTTTCTTCCTGCAAAGTTTAACTGCAGACGGTGTAATGAACCTTCCTCGTGAGTTAGTCGCCCGTCTCTCAGCTCAGGCTTCCTACCCCCTGTTTCCTACCCCGAGAGCAGACACCACGCCGCCGGTTGGTGATGCAAACATGTTGTTGCTGACAGCTGTCAATCAAACAATCCCCGACAGGCACCTGAAATGACAAAAAGAGGTGGGAGAAACGCACACAAAGGCCCCCGGTGTGATGTTTAACCAAGTTATCAAGTCCAAATATGCTGAAAAAAAAGCTCTATTTGCTCAAGTTCCCGCCTGCCGTGTTTTGAAACTTTTGAAACGCTGCAAGAAGGTCCGAAAGAGGGACGGGTCCACTTTTGGAAGAGACAAAAGGAGTCTTCATTTGGCAAAGCATCTTAAAGTGACGACGTTTAACACACTCGGGCGAACAAAAGCCAAACGACAAGGGGGGAGATCTCACCTGCTAGCGCGGCGCGTGATGCTGCAGCAACGCTTTGCTTCTTTCTTCTTCAGCAGCTCCACTCCACCTCAAACCCACTCGGCTTTTTCAGAATAAAAGCTCCATCTGTAGGCAAGGCGAGAGGTCGAGTGAGCAAAAAAAAACAAAAAAAAAAGTGTATTTGCTTTACACGATTTTACCACACAAATATGCTCCTAATCAACGTGCTATACATTACAATACTGCATCAACGAGATAATACACGTTATGCATTATTATTTATGAAATATACCTTGTCCATCTTATCAATACTAATCTCCGTCCATCCATCCATTTTCTGTGCCGCTTATCCTCATTAGGGTGGCGGGTATGCTGGAGCCTATCCCGGCTGGCTGTGGGGGGGGGAGGCGGGGTACACCCTGAACTGGTCCAACCATTCACACTCACATTCATACCTCGGCACAATTTAGAGACGCCAACATGCATGTTTTTTTTGGAATGCACCCCCGGAGAAAACCCACACGCGCACGGGCAGAACATGCAAACTCCGCACGGTGATGCCCAACGAGGGTCGAACCCAGGTCTAACCACTCGACCACCATGCGATAACCGATTTTTGCATATTTACAAATAGTGTGTAACAAGAAGGCAAGCACCTGCGATAAATGCGATGAATTATGTGGTAACTATGGACAAAGTGCGATTAATCAAATTCCAATATTTTAACTCATTGACAGCCCTAACTTTTGTGCATACTAGAAAATTTTCATTATTGTGTTGAGGATAATGATTTATT
Source organism: Oostethus manadensis (assembly GCA_024372805.1). Taxonomy (NCBI): domain Eukaryota; kingdom Metazoa; phylum Chordata; class Actinopteri; order Syngnathiformes; family Syngnathidae; genus Oostethus; species Oostethus manadensis. The sequence goes on from QODF01000190.1 coordinate 919,269, forward strand.
TGAATGGAACGTGTCGCGCATTAAGAGAGACCAAGATCTTTGCGGACCTGTTGCCAGAGAGGGGCTGCACTCCAGCAAACACCACTACCCTTGGCCAAGTGTCCTATGCTGCGCATTACAAGAGACAAGATTTTGGAAGCCTGCTGCCAGAAGGTTGATGATCTCCTGCAGCCGAGCCTCCACTTGTCTGCCCTAGTCTAGTTATTTTATTGTAAGTGACCTATGTTGTGCATATTAAGAGACAAGATTTTGGAGGCCTGCTGCAAAACGTTCGATGATCTCCTGCAGCTGAGCCTCCACCTGTCTACCCTAGGCTAGTTGTTTTATTCTGGTTCCTCAGTTGTGCATTAAAAGAGACAAGATTTTGGAGGCCTGCTGCCAGAAGGTTGATGATCTCCTGCAGCCGAGCCTCCACTTGTCCATCTCATAATTGTGAGTTTTTAGCTCAGTATTTGGACTTCTCATAGTTTTCATGTTTGATCTCATAATTAGGATTTCTGTGGTGGAAGGAATACTTCGAGGCCCTTCTCAATCCCACTGACATACCTTCCGTAGAGGAAGCAGAGTCTGAGGATACGTACGTGGACAGTTCTATCACCCTGGCTGAGGTAATTGGGGTAGTTAAATCACTCCCCAGTGGCAAGGCTCCGGGGGTAGACGAGTTTCACCCAGAATTCCTCAAGGCTCTGGATGTTGGGGGACGGTGTTGGTTGACACGCCTCTACAACATTGCATGGAAGTCAGGAACAGTACCTCTGGACTGGCAGACCGGGGTGGTGGTCCCCATTTTTAAAAAGGGTGACCGGAGGGTGTGTTCCAACTATAGGGGGATCACACTCCTCAGCCTTCCTGGGAAAGTCTACTCCAGGGTGCTGGAGAGAAGGGCACGACCGTTAGTCCAACCTCGGTTACAGGAGCTGCAATGTGGTTTTCGTCCCGGTTGCCGGGAAGAGGGAAGTCTGGGCTTCCTGAGTTAGGCTTCTGCCCCCGCAACCCGACCTCGGATAAGCGGAAGAAAATGGATGGATTTCATAATTTTGACTTTTTATTACACCATCAAAACTTTGTATTTCATAATTTTGACTCTTATCTCGTAATGTTTACATTTGAACTCATAATTATAACTTTTTAATCTCATAATTTCAATTGATCTCAGAATTATGACTTTTCATCCCATAAATTTGGCATTTATTTGTATCATTTATGACTTTTATCTCAGAATGTTGACCTTTTATCTCATAATTATGACTTTTCTCATAATTTAGATTGTTCATCTCAGTTTTTATCTCATATTTATGACTTACCTTTGGGATTTTTTTCAGTGGCGGAAACGAGCGATTCTTTAGAGTATAAAAAAACGACACATTCCTTTACAAAACCAAAAAATTAAGTTCATACACAAGCTAAAACATCTTGACATCACTTTGCAAAAGCGTAAAAAGAAAGATGTTAGGGTGCATTTTACTCCCTAAGCAGTAATTGGGTGTCATCTGCTGACAGTCCTGTAGGTGGCGACAACGCTGCGTCATTTTCAAACCTGCTGTTTGCATGTGGAATGTGGCAGTCACTCTTGTTTGAAATATATCTAAATCATGCTTTTTTTTGTGGTTTAATACACCCTATTACAAAAAAACATATGTTAGCATTTTTTTTTTTTTACAAAATGAAGCATTTGCAAGCATAAAAAATGTCTACATGAAATAAAAGACAAATATAAGGCATTCCGAAGATGCATTAAATGTCACCGGCGGTATTCCACACTGGTCACTAGGTGTCAGTAATACGTTGGGAGAGACACACAAGCACCAGACTAGAATGATCCCACAACAGGCGCGACCCAGGAAAAGCTAAATCTCAATTCTGAACCCCCAACGTTACTTTCTGTCCGATATTATTACATATCCCGCTAATTTGCTTTGTCGTCTTTGACTTTTTTTGTGTGTCAGCACTTGAGGAAGTGTGATGATAACCCCAGAACTACGACAGGGGAAGGGTGCGGCTGCCGCAGTTATCTCCAGCCCACCCGTGACCCAGTTTTTCTTTGTGTTGGTCATGTCATTCACTGGTTTACTGCATTTTTTTATACTTCAAATGGGACGTAAGACATTGCCTGTACAGTTCAAGGTTTGACCCTGGAACAGATCAACTACGTATAGCCATTAGAAACTCGAGTATTTACATTCAGTGGGTACAACACCGAGACCGCAGGATGCCGATGGAGCTGTGGGGCAGGACACGAATCATGCATTGTACAAATCCGTGCATGTTCAAAACTAATTTAACCATAAGCATAAGCATAGGTCCAAGCCATGAGAAGATGGCAGAACAATTTTTTAAAATTCTGATTAAAATTGCTAAATAATGACTACATTGAGGGCAAAAATCGTACACAAAATTTTCTCCCGACCTCGACAAAACAAGAAAACTCAATGACAAAATGAAAAAAACAATGCCAGTACAGAAAAAGCAAAGACAAAATGTAAAATTTTTGTATAGTTGATTCTCTTTAAATTTCCACATGTAGTTTCTTTTACTTTTGGCACTCCTGGGATTCCATCCAACCCCAGTTGCCTCACGCTGGGCGCTACATTTGCAACACAACGTCCGGTGCTGCCCTCTCTGGTCATAATCTGAACTGCAGATACATTTCTTTTTTTTTGTCTTGCACTAGGACAACACCGGAAACTTTTCAATATTATACAAATACAGTTTGCATATATATATATATACATATATATATCACCACGTTGTTTTCTTGTGTTGATTTATGAAGTCATGTTGTGCCGTTTCCGCTTCCACATCTTTCCCGATTTCCTGAAAATGGCGACCGTATGTGGAAAAAATGACGCAATTCCTGGTGGGCGTCAATAAATGTTCTCACCGCTTTATTGTGAAGTACGACAGGATGTGCTGTTATTTTGAAGGCCGGAAGTGTTGCTACAGGCTGTGGAGGTGAATTGACGAGAGAAGAGAGCGAAGGTGTGTTGAGAACGAACGTGCATTGCAAATCTCTTTTTATAGCGAATGACAGCTACGCAGCTCCCAGGGGGCATTTCGAGAAAAAAAATTGATGTGTAAAAAAAATACGACTCGCAAAACTACTTACATTTATGTTAGTTGTGAGGATAGCGGATCCCCGGATTTCCGCATCCCCGACCACACAAATGTAGATGTAAAAAGTGACACTAACTATAAGAAGGTGCTTTCTATTCCGCCATGGTTATCCGGCTCGTCCTTTCAAAATGAAATGCTAACATCCGATCTTAGCCGGTTGTTACATTTGTCAGCATCTTCCACTCCCTACCGTAGTAGGGGGCGAACTGAACGCGGCAAGGATGGAAAACTTCCTGTTGCTTCCAAACTTTTTATTACTTGCAACCTGTCAGCAACTGAACCGTTCCGCCCACCAGTCGTCTCCCTTCTCCCTCCTCATTTAGGGTCAAAGGTCACACAAGGGGGGCAGCGATCCGCCTACACCCCTCCTCAGGCTACATCCGTACGGTGAACTGACGCACCCGGTCACCGAACCAGGTGGGTGGTCTGCGGGCCCTCTGGGCCCTAGATGGCAGCGTGGGAGTCGAAGGAAGTTGCCCGGCCTGACGGTTGAAGAGGCGCTGGGGCTCGGTCTCTTCAGGCTGAGCGGGAGAACGGCCGCCGTCCACCGCAGCTGAAGCAGGCGACCCCGGATGTGGCCTGAATGGGGCCCCTGCCGCTGATGGGTCCTCGGTGTCTGGTGGTGTGTCCCACAAGTCGAAGGAAGAAAGATCAGGAACTGACGGGTCCGAGTCAAGTGAAGGGGGCGGCACCTCCTCTGGCGACCATGCATCTGCGGCTTGATGAGCCCAGGCGTTGTCCAGTGGTGTCCGGGAATGGTAAAGTTTTAACTTGTCATGATGCACCACCTTGACTACCGAACTCGGACACTTTTTGATCCGGTAGACCATGTCATCCAACACGCCCACCACAAAATAAGGGTCCTCATAGGAGGGTAGAAATTTCCGTACCTTGTTGCGTACTCTCTTGGCCCCCTTTATCAAATACCAAACAGCATCGGCATTCTTGTAATGGGATTGACATACCCCTTTGTCATACTGTCTCCTGGCTCGTTCAACGGGCCTCCCTAGTGCTTCCCGAGCTAATTGATGGGACAGTTCCAGTCGCTCCCTGAGCTGCGTAACATACTCAGGGGGTGTGTTAACATAGTCACAGTCCGGGGGAAGTCCCACAACCAAGTCAAGTGGTTCAGGTATTTCCTTTCCAAAGAGCATCATGTTTGGGGGTAAGGCCAGTGGAACTGTGGCGGGTGGCGCGGTATGCCATAACTGCGTACGGAATCATCAAATCCCAGTCCCAATGGCAGCACTCGGCAGTGGCAGCCAAGATTTTCTGCAAGGTGGCATTAAAGCGCTCCACTTGACCATCCGACTGGGGGTGGAACGAGGTGGTGTGAGTCTTCTCAATTCCCAGCAGTCCACACATCTCTTGGAAAACCGCTGACTCAAAGTTGGTGCCTTTGTCACTGTGTAGGCTATGGGGGGCACCATACCTACACACCCACTCAGCTGCGATTTGTTCAGCAACTGTTATTGCTTGTTCATCGGGGAGCGGGTTGGCCTCCCCCCACTTACTGAAGTAATCCTGTACTACCAATATGTAGCGGTTTTGTCGTTCTGTTTCATTTAAGGGGCCCATCAGATCAACTGCCACCCGCTCCATAGGGGAACCCACCCTCACAGTTCCCATGGCAGCTTGGAGCGTCTTCCAGGGCCGAGCCTTGGCAGCACAGCTGATACAGGTGCGGCACCACAGAGTAACATCGTCCTTCATGTTGTACCAGTAAAATCTAGTCTGGAGCCCGGTGAGTGTCTTCTCCACCCCAAAATGCCCCCCCACAGGACCGTCATGCATCTGCTCCATGATGGTATTACGGAATAGATGAGGTAGCAAAATCTGAGGGTGAAACTCCTTTCCTTCAGGACTATAATACCTCCTCATTAACACACCCTCTTTCTGGTACAGCCTCTTCCATTGTGCCCAGTAGGCCTTGGTGGCTGGGCTAAAGTGAGCTATTTCGGCCCATGGTGGACGACTGCTCCCCCTTCCCAACCACTGTATTAATGGAGCAATGTCTTTGTCTGTCTTTTGTGCCTCTACTAATTGCTCTGGGGTCCAACCCCTGAACAGGGCATTTGGTGACCGCTCACTGACTCGGCGTACATTTGGGCCCGAACGATCATTAACATCAGTATACGATAGTAAGGGTTGGGTTTTGGGGAACAACTAGTCATTATTAACCCCCACTACCGTGGACTGTGGTCGCGCCACCTCACTCACAAATTCTGCTAGGCTACACTGCACCGCCTTATCCTGATGCCCGCCAGCAGCACAGGGCTCACGAACAGTACAAGGATAAGACTCCCTGCAGGGCCTTCTAGAGAGTGCGTCTGCATTTTGATGGTGCTTACCCGGCCGGTACAACACCAGGAAATCGTACTCCGCTAGCTTCTCCAACCACCTTGCCAACTGACCTTCAGGTTCCCGGAACCTGGTCAACCACCGCAAACTGCAGTGGTCCGTCCGGACCGTAACAGATCGCCCCAGCAAATACTGCCGAAAATGTGAAGTGAACTCCACTACCGCCAATAACTCACGTCTAGTAGCGCAATAGTTTTGCTCAGTGGCAGACAGCCGTCTACTTCCGTAGGCCAAGACCCTCTCCTCCCCACCTCGGACTTGGGAGAGGACGGCTCCAATGCCCCCAATCGCTAGCATCAGTATCAAGAAGCATTTCGCCACTGTCAAGAAGGTAGCCTAGAATGGTTGCTGAGACTAGCCACTGTTGCAAAATTCTTAACAAATTGTCTGTAATATGAAGCCAAACCAATAAACTGGCGCACCTCAGAGACATTTTTCGGAATAGGCCATTCCGCCACCTTCTGGATCTTTTGGGAATCTGTAGCAACACCTTTAGCGGAAACAACGTGACCCAAATACGCAGCTTCCTCCCGGAAAAGACAACATTTGGAGGGCTTCAACTTAAGGTTGGCTTGGCGCAGCCTGCTGAACCCCTGCTGCAAACACTCCAGCATTTCGGTACAGTCTTTGCCCAACACAATAATATCATCCAAATAAACCAAACAGGTCTCCCACTGCAACCCAGTCAACACCCGGTCCATTAATCTCTAAAAGGTGGCTGGTGCGTTGCAGAGTCCGAACGGCATTACGTTCCACTCAAAGAGCCCCTTTCTAGTGCAGAAAGCGGCTGCCTTGCGAGCTCGAGGAGTCATCTCCACCTGCCAATACCCAGATGTTAAATCAAGGGTACTAAAGTACTTAGCCGTGGACAGTGTGTCCAGGGTGTCCTGAATACGAGGCAGGGGATACGCATCTTTAATTGTGCGCTCGTTCAAAGACCGATAATCCACGCACATACATGTAGCCCCGTCCTTCTTCCTTACCATTACAATTGGTGCAGCCCAGCTACTGTTGCTGGGTCCGGCGACACCGGCTATCAGACTCTGCTGCAACTGCTGGTCTGCAGCGGCCTGCTTTCCGCTGGACATTCTACGAGGAGGTTGTTTGACAGGGGGACCTGGAGTTAGCAGGATGTCATGTTGCACCAAATTAGTGCGGCCTACATCGTTGGGCCCTACAGAAAACACATCACTATGGTTCTGCAACAACCGGACCAAGCCCGGACGGTCATGCTCATGGAGGTTGGCGCAGCTCTCCGCATATAAAGCTTGCAGGTGAATGGGTACTTCCGCAGGGATACAATCAACCGACTCACAAGCTTCTTGGGGCCCAGTCCTTTCCAACACTTTGGCCGGCTGCATGACCCCAGCTACCGCCCCCCTCTTTAGGGAGAGTGGCTCAGTACCTGGGTTAAAGACTCTCATGGGCAACATGAGCCACCAGCACTTTGTGCTTCTTGACAAAACTCTTAGCCGGGCTCAGCACCACTTTGTCCGCAATGTTGCTTGGCTAAGGAGCTCGGCCGTTCCTCCAGAAGTCGCTGCACCAGCGTGACGTCTGCCAAGGCGTTGGTGAAGATCTCCACGCCCACTGCCTCCTGCTCCAACTCCGTGCGATCAGCATACACAATCGACACCTTCTCGTAGATGTCATCACGGAGGCTGTGAAGCGCTTCTCTGGGTTTTCTGCACCTCTGCCGCAATTCAATGCCAGCTGCATGCTGGGAGTGGGGTCCGTAGGCGGACTCAACTTCATCTATGATCTGGTTGTAGCTCCACCTGGATGAACGGGGGTTCTTATGGACAATGGCACCGGCCGGCTTGAGCGCAGCTCTCAAATTTGTGCAAAAAGTCCCTCCAGGATCCGGAACCATCAAAAGGGCCTGGCTGCAGAGTGGGTATCCTCTCACATGGCTCATGAAATTCATCGCGGCTACTGCCCTTGCAGCTACCATCATACATGTGGAACGGCTGATGTGTAGCAGACCTAGCCTCCTCCATGGTGGCCTGATCATGGGCCCAGTAAAGAGTCGGCGCACATGGAGGTGGTGGGGCATTCCAAGGCGAGGTCGAATTGCCGCCTTTGACTCGGGCACCTTTAATATGACCAAATGGCTGGTGGGTGCGTGGCGCTTTGGGCCCGTTGGACTGAAAAACAAGTCCTTGGGTCTCGCCATTATTTGCCTCCGCTTTACAACACTCTTGGTTCATGGCATAGAAGGGGTTAACGCGACCATCAGCGTTATTTATCACTCCGAATGAACGCATCGCAGGTTGCTTCCCAACTTTTTATTACTTGCAACCTGTCAGCAACTGAACCGTTCCGTGATGAAATACCGACAATCGGTTGGAAATGCATTTAATTTCCATCTTCAGCATTTGTAGCGGTATAAAGGGGTACTGTGAGCAAGTAAACATTCCATAATCCGCGGTGGCTGCCGTTTGGCCCGTCTCTCCAAAATAAACCGCTGGCATCCGGTCCTAGTCAGTATTGCTGGAATCACACCTTTTTGAGTACCAGTACTCCATTAATTGGCCGTACATCGGATTCTTCGTTTGTGTGCACCAAGTAAACATCGTCTACTCATGTCAGAAACTACACCAATGCGATGCTCTTAATTTGAATTCAACGCCAACATCCGCTACTCATCACAGCCTGGACTTTGTGCCTCCTAAATGTTATTTATATCACATACAGTGTACATATAATATATAAGATACAGTAGTGTTGAAAATAATAGCAGTCCGATGTGACTAACCAGATGAAGTACTTTTATTTTTATTGCTTTATGGCAGAAAAGTCACAAGTATGTGCAGTAGGTTCTCAGAAAACAAACAAGAGCCAGCATTCATGATATGCACGCTCTTAAGGCTCCGCAATTGGCCAATTAGTTGAAAGGGGCGTGTTCAAAAAAATAGCAGTGTGGCATTCAATCAGTGATCAGTGTGGTGAAAAAAGACAATCAGGTGGTCCCTATTTTAGGATGAAAGCGGCACTTGTTGTGCATAATTTGTCTTTAAAAGCCTGAGGAAAATGGCTCCTTCGAGACATGGTTCAGAAGAACAGCGTACTTTGATTAAAAAGTTGATTGGACAGGGGAAAACTTATGAAGAGGTGCAAACAAATGTTTGGCTGTTCAGCTAAAATGATCTCCAATGTCTTAAAATGGAGAGCAAAACCAGAGACACGTGGCAGAAAACGGAAGGCAACTATCAAAATGGACGGAAGAATAACCAGAATGGCAAAGGCCCAACCAATGATCAGCTCCAGGATGATCAAAGACAGTCTGGAGTTACCTGTAAGTGCTGTGACAGTTAGAAGACGTCTGTGTGAAGCTAAGAAGGCAAAAAGGCATGTGCAGAAGAGGTTACAATTTGCCAAAGAAGACATCAACTGGACTAAAGAGAAATGGGGGAACATTTTGTGGACTAAAATTTTTCTTTTTGGGTTCAAGGGCCGCAGACAGTTTGTGAGATGACCCCCAAACTCTGAATTCAAGCCACAGTACACAGTGAAGCATCATGATATGGGCGTGTTTATCCCATAGCAGGGATCATGGATGAGTTTGCATATGTCAAAATAGTTGTAGAGGTCATGGTGCCTTATGCTGAAGAGGACATGCCCTTGAAATGTCTGTGTCAACGAGACAATCACCCCCAACACACCAGGAAACCAGCCACATCTTTGTGTTCAGGGCACGTCCGACCCATAGGAGGTCTCGGGGAAGACCCAGGACACGTTGGAGAGACCATGTCTCTCAACTGGCCTGGGAACTACTCGGGATTCCCCGGGAGGAGCTGGACGAGACTAGGGAGAGGGAAGTCTGGTCCTGCTTAGGCGACCCGACCTCGGATAATCCATTCAACGTTCTTCTTGGAAAAGGGATGATTGGATGAACAGTGTAAAGGTGACGGCCGGGGTGCTCTACGTCTACGGGACGGAAATAATGTTTTAAAAAATGAAGGTCGCAAACAGGTTCTCTTTGCTCCCGCTTTGCGGAAATTTACAAAGTCGGGACTGGAACCAGTTCACGGTGATCAACAAGGGATTACCGTACGTTCAAAATCAGCCAATGACAGCTCTTCAGTGGCGTTCCCAGACACATCATTTGTTTTTAGCTTTACTGAGATAGTGTTTAGTCGCCCGTCACTGCTCCCATCCACAAAGAAAACAGATCGCCCTCGATGTTCTACCGTAACCAAAGCACATGGGGACGACTTCCAGGCCGACCGCGATCTGTCCCGCCTACGCTAGCCGACAAATACAACGCTGAAGTTGGCCCCCCATGACCTGATATGCTGTGCGACTCTTTGTCCACTGCTTGTCTGCTTTTTATTCATACTTGCAGCCTGTTGACTAATCCAGTCCACATTTGAGAAGTCTATGCCTAGTGGTTTTCAAAATGGACCAAGTCAAAAATGGGTCATTGGCTGAAAACATACAAAATTGTACCTTTTTTGGATTGACATACATAGTGTAAGGGTTTAACAAATCACAAACTGTGTTTTTATAAATCTTCAAGGTCTAGGTTGAGTGGTTTTTAAAGTGGACCAGGTCTGCTATGGGGTAAAGGTTGAAAAAGTGGGGAAAATGTACGTTTATTGGGTTTTCACAAATTGAAAAAAAGGGTTTACGTATCACAAACTGTTTATTAGGAACCTTCAAGGTCTTTTTTTGAATCCAGTCCAGATTTGAGAGGTCTAGGTCTAGTGGTTTTCAAAGTGGACCGGGTATGACATGGGTTGAAGGCTGAAAATGTGGGGAAAATGTACCTTTATTCAATTTAGACAATTAGAATAAAGCTTTAACAAATCACAAACTGTGACTTAAGAACCTTCAAGGTTTTTATATGAATCCAGTCCCAATTTGAGAGGTCTAGGTCTAGTGGTTTTCAAAGTGGAGCAGGTCTAACATGGGTTAAAGGTAGAAAACTCAGAGTGCATAGGTGCTGCCACCTGTGGCCATCAAATGCATTACGCCAAATTCCCACAGTAAGGTGTTTTAATCCAAACGGTGTTAAAGTAAACGCATGGTCGCGGTATCAATCGGTAGAAAACAATTTAGCGCGTTAAATCCCTCCGAAAATACATAAATTTACGGTTATTGTTGTTAGTTTAAGCTGAAATGGCACCGTACACGCGTGACGACTACAATGTCCACAATGCATCGCGAACCCGGAAAGGGAAGCTAGCGTCACCATCAGCTGACCTGGTGTGTGAGCGTGTAAATACCAGCACCGAGAAAGTGGGAACAAAGTCGGGGCTTCGCCGCTTCGCCCGTTAAGTTATTTATTTCAAGTACAACCGGACGTCATGTTACGACCAAAAGCTTTGACCCAGGTTCTGAGCCAAGCGAACACAAACGGAGTCCAAAGCACACTGTGAGTATAGCTAGCAGGGAGATGCTAACCTGTCATTTGCAAAGCATACACGGCTAGCAAGGGATCCTTATTAGATGTCTGTAAAGCTTGGTGTGCACTCATATAGTATTTTTATTAAGATATATCTCATAAACTAGGAAAATGCTCGCTAATTCTGCTGTTATTTCCAGAATCATCCCATTGAGTGTTTTTACAGAGAATAGCTGGTTTTGGCTGATTTAAAATAATATTGTTTTTAAAACATTTTCCCCTTGAAAAAGTGTAAAAAGAAGTTAACCACTATTAACTCCAAACACAATCTTGCTGGTATTGAAGAGAAAACTCCATAAATGTTGCAAGTGAATGGAAACGTCTATTCTGGCTCCCAGGCCGCTGCTTTTTTGTTTTTCCTGGTCTGTTTTTGTAGAAATGCCGAATAACTCCGGGAAGTCATTTTTTGTTTACCTGCAAAAGCGAATTGTGTAGCATCAATCAATGTTCCGTCGAAAATGAATAAACTGGAGGCGCGGTGGCGCGCGTAGGGATTTGGCGGAATTCTGTTCTCTTTCATTGGTGTTGAGTTTTAGTGACCGGGGTGAAGGTGGCCTCCCACCCTGTGCAAAACTTTGCTCAAATAGTCTCATTTGTTTGTGCTGTTTTGTGCCATTAAAATGCACGTCTGTGCTTCTTTTGTTTTTGAGGTATTACAGTTTCTTTTATAGGTCAACCAAAGGTCACGCGGCCCCCCATTTTCTTCAATTGAAACCAAAATAAGCCCTTTTGTTTGTGCTGTTTTGTGCCATTAAATGAATGTTGGTGCTGCTTTCGTTTTTGAGATATTAACAATTAAAGTTTTGAGCTATTACATAATCGGCCCGTACCCTGCGCAAAACTCTGCTCAAATAGTCTCATTTGTGTGTGCTGCGTTTGTGTTGTTTTGGGCAATTAAAATGAACGTTTGTGCTGCTTTCGTTTTTGAGATATTAACAATTAAAGTTTTGAGCTATTACATAATCGGCCCGTACCCTGCGCAAAACTCTGCTCAAATAGTCTCATTTGTGTGTGCTGCGTTTGTGTTGTTTTGGGCAATTAAAATGAACGTTTGTGCTGCTTTCGTTTTTGCGATATTAACAATTAAAGTTTTGAGCTCTTACCTAATCGGCCCCTCAACAACCTCCGAATGAAAACAAAATAGTCTCATTTTGACCGATGAAACCAAAATAGTCTCATTTTGACCGTCCTCGTTTGTGCTGTTGGGTTCAGTTGAAACCTGTATTGAAGCACCTTCACTTCATGCAGTTTACTGAACAACGAAGGATCCCTGCTGGCGTACTCTGGCTACGGCGACACCGACGCTCGGGTCACCGCCGCCATCGCCAGCAACATCTGGGCGGCGTACGACAAGAACGGCCACCAAGCTTTCAACGAGGACAAACTTAAATTCATACTCATGGACTGCATGGTAAGAGATTCCATTCCAGGTTCCCCTCAAAGCCATTGCGCAAAATCTGATACGGAAGTGGGCTAGCGGGTAAAACCTGTTGTCCATCTCAGGAGGGAAGGGTGGCCATCACACGGGTGGCCAACCTGCTTCTGTGCATGTACGCCAAGGAGACGGTGGGCTTCGGGATGCTGAAAGCCAAGGTGAGAGTTCCAACACTTAAATCAGTCATTTTTTGTGACAAACGTCAGATTTGTTTTTGCCGCGTGTCTGCAGGCGGAGGCTCTGGTCCAATACCTGGAAGAACCGCTGACTCAAGTGGCTGCGTCTTAGCAAACACGTGACCCCCGCCCCGCTCCTGTCAATTTTTGGATCTACGTAAAGTGCTTTGTTTGATGTCAAATGTGTGAAATAAAGGATTTCTGATTACAGCTCTTGATGTCATTGTTTGTTCTGTGTCTATGCGTGTATTATATTATTATATGCACCACGGGTGTTAAAAAGGCGGCACGGGGGCCATTTTCATCCCGCCGCTTCTTTTTTTAACAGCCCCCGGCACATTGTAAAAAAAAAATTCATGCATTATGAAGGAGATATATAATTATCTCACGCTAACACAGAGCTAAGTGTTTTTTATTCCTTTTCTTAGCATATTGTTATTTATGTTTACAGTTGTTCCAGACCCAACCGCGTTCAAAAAATTAATTTCCACAATATAGGACTCAATGTTAAGAAAAAGAATATTTTTGTAGCTAGAGCAAAGAAAACCTGCTCATGACTGACTCCACATGCAGCTTCAACCATCATTAGAGCCCTGTAGACATGAAGTAGCACCCCCATAGTCACCTGTACACTCCCGTTATTCATTGTTTACACCACATTGCACCTCTTATTCTGCAAGCTAACCAGTTAGCCTCAAATGTGTTTCTTCCAAAAGTAAGAAGCCAGAAACTTACCACTTCCACACTGATGGGAGGAGAGGCTTTTTTTGGCCCCGTCAGGCGGGACATGCCACAGCTGACATCATGCAGTGTTAAGGTAATGTAATGCAAGGTAATGTCTCTGCTTTTGTTGAAGACCGCTTGGATTGATGAGCATTGCGACAGCACGTTTGAATTTGGAGGTCCGTTTTTGAGGACTTTCGCAAAGTGTAGTACTCCATTCCCACCAGCAGGGGACCGAGCCTTCCAGCTACACCTGCCGGTTTGTCCCTCCTCCTTGCAGCCTGGCCACTCCCTGCCCTGGATACGCTCGGCCTGTCCCGCTGCCAGAGGACGCAGACGTAGCCAGCGTGCCAGAATAGTTCTGCTGCTGCTGGTTCCCGTCCTGGGCCAGCCGAGGGACCGGTCCGTTTGCCAGGCTGCCTTGCTCAGCGAGTCCGTGTCACCTTGCAGGCGCCGGCGGCGGATGGACGCAGCATGGGCTCGGACGAGGCCTACAATTTTGTCTTCAAGGGTGAGTCCAAATGTCTTCCCCCTGTTTGTGTTCAGCGGAGCGTTCCGGACGGGCCTTCCTGCAACGCGCGTGCGTTTTTCCATGCGCACTTCCTGCTTGATTGGCCTGCATCTGTAGGACGCGCACAAGGGAGGACGTCGGTACTTGTAGGGGTGACACCACGCTTGGGCATTTAGCCGGAAAAGCCAAAACTACGACTTTTGGGCCCCTGAAGAATTGATCAGCTTTGCTTAAATATGTTATACGATATTTGCCTTTATTTTTTACATCGACTTTTGAAAGCGAACAGTAAATGTGCAAAAATGACATTTACAGTCGGCGGCGCCAGCTGGCTCTTGCAATTCCGGAAGTGACGTATGGAAGTAAAGCAGAGTAAACAAACGCTTCTCCACTCGGTTCAGCATATTTTGCATCAAAATTGTAGTCACGCCAAAATGTTGTGTGGCTGCTGGATGTTCACAGTATCCTAAGTTTGTTTTCTTTTCCAAAAGAGGAAGATTAAGACAAAAATGGACCAAGCGAATACAGAGAACCTCGCACCGCCCACCTGGAGCTCTGTTCTTTGCAGTGATCATTTCACTGAAGACCGCTATGAAGGAACACCTTCCCCACAAGCATTAGGCTTGAAAGTAGGGCATACGCGTATTTTGAAAAAGGATGCTATGCCATCGATACGCAGGACAAAGAAGACGAGACTAACGACGTCAAAGGAACAGAGGAAGTCACGTCTTGATTTGCTGTTAGCGTTCCGACAAATGACAAGCACTATATAACGTATTTACCGCAAGTCATGTCAGGGTCCCTTCTGAACCCACAGAAGCCTTCAAGTGCATTTTGACCTCATCTTGCGCGCTAATTATTCATTTATTACAACGTCGCAACAACACCCCTCGCCTCATCACACAGTTGCTGCAACGCTGCTAACATTTGAAGTCGGGGGTCGGGAACACGGGGATAGGCTCCAGCATCCCCGTGACCCTAATGAGGATAAGCGGCATAGAAAATGAATGAATGAATGAATGTTATGACTTTATTCCCACAATGTTTTAATTGTACCCCCATATTATTTTTTTTCCCCCAACCTGATATTCCAAAAATGACAACTTTTTATTGTTTTGTTTGTTTTTTTAAATGTTGACATTTTAAAAAATGAACATGAAATCTGTTACTGAAATAACATTGAACAAGTTCCCCAATATCGGCTGTTTTATTATTTTCAAATTTTTCACATAATTAAGACTCTATACCTGTAATATTTAGTAATATTTTCCGCAACCTCATTTTCCAAAAATGACAACATTTTTAATTAGATTGCAGCTTTTTTCTCCTCTTTTGGTAAAGTTACAGTTTTGAACACCCTTGTTGTAAAGCATATACCGTACATATATTGTCAGAAAATATTGTGCTGTTTAGAAACGTCTGAGAGCCACATGTGCTCATGAAAAGAGCCACATTTGGCCCCCGAGCCACAGCTTCCCTACCCCTGCTTTCAGTCCTGTTTTGGGTAAGCAGCTGCAGTCCAGTGTGTCGCCAGCATGCAATTAGCTTACCAAAGCAATAGACAATGAGTGGCGATGGTCGGGTCCGGGGGGGTACCGTGCACTTCAAGATGCATGAACGCGCTAGAACAGGGGTGTCCAAACTTTTTCCACCCGGGGACAAAAAAAAGAAAAAAAAAGGATTAACAGGGACAAATTAAAAATTAGAAAAAAAAAAAAAATAATAATAACTGAAAAGAATTATTTATTTAATATTTTGTAAAAATGTTTCAAGAAAAAAAAAGTGCACCTCATCTTTGTAATGTAGATGAAAAAGAATATGATTAGCATAAACTTTGGTATTTGCTCTTTTTTACCATTTCTGCTGTTGTTGTCTTTGTTTTTTGTTTTTTTGGGTTTTTTTTTTTTACTTTTCCAAATATTTCAACTTTCTTCTTAAATCATTTTTGTAAATTTAAACATTTTAACCATTGGGTTTTTGCCCCGTACTATGACAACTTTATTGGTATAAAATTACGTGTTATTTACCTGTAATTACCTGTAAAAAGTCATGTCTTTTTCCTTTAACATTTCAACTTTAATGTTAATTAATTTTGTTTTTATTTAGTAATAATAATTTAATAATTTGTTATGTTTCTGTTTCTGACTGTATTGCACCGTAAAAAAGTAATGTCTTTTTTCTTTAACATTTCAACTGTAATGGTATTTTTAACTTATTTTATTTATTATTGTTTAAAAAAATGTATCATTTTAATTGTTTGTAATGTTTTGTTTCTCACAATATTGCACTGTGAGAAAGTAACGTCTTTTTCATTTAACATTTCAACTTGAATGTTTTTAACTTAATTTATTTATAATTCGTTAAACATTTTAATCATTTTAATCATTTGGAATGTTTTGTTTCTCACAATGTTGCACCGTGAGAAAGTAGTGTCTCTATTTTTCAACTTTAATGTTAATTCATTTCAATTTTTAATTAATGTATTTATCATATATTTTTATTGTAATAATGATGTTTTCCCTTCCCCGAAGTTACAACTTTGCTTCCTTTATTCTCATGATATTATTACTTTAATTATAATTTATATATTTTTTAAATACTACTTATTGAATTTTAATATATAATAGTAATAACATTACATTATTCCCATAATCTTTTACCTTTTTTTTGTTTTTGGACATTCTTCTTAAATAATCTTTGTAAATTTTCTTTTTGAAATATTATGACTTTATTCCCATAAAATTCAAACTTTTTCCCCAACCTAATTTCCAGAATTGACAACTTTATTTCGTTTTATCTGTTTCTCATATCACAACTTCAAATTTAAATTTTTTTCTTTAATAGTTCAGCCCTTTGCTACTAAGATGACATTATTTTTGCTTCTATTATTAGAAGTTCAGTCTCGGGAAATAGCAACTCCTTTTTTCTCGTAATATTCTTGCCAAATATTTCTAGCGTCTCTTGCTTATTTGGGTTTATTTTTTCTTTCAATTTCATATTTAATGACGATTTTCTTCCCATAATATTTGGCCTTATTCTGGTAACATGGTTACTTTTTGTGCATTTTGTATTGCGTGTGGCAGCAAAACAACCCGCCACGGGGCCAAAGAAAGTTGCGAGTGGCAGCAATTTGGTAAAGATTTCACTGGAATGTACGGGGTGTTCCAAATTCTAATTGTTTCAGGTTGCATGTAAAACTACAATTATTCTCCATAAAATGTCTTTTTTGTGAAAATTGGTGGGTGTCTGGAATGGATTGATTGGATTTATGTTATTACTTGGGTACTGATAACCGTATATGTCATCATGGAATCAAATGTTCATGATGAGGCGAGGGGTTACAGGTTTACATTTTAAATGATCTTAAATATCAAACCAACAAGAATTAGCTTGATGTCTTGTAACACTTCAGCTTAATTTTGTCTCGAGCAAAACTTTTTCCATCGAGGGCGGCATACCAAAATATCACAGAATGGACGGGCCGCTTGGATGTTTTTAACATTTTGTAGATAGAGACAGTGCCGCTGAGGAAAAGACAGGAGGCAGAGCTGGAGGTAGCAGAGATGAAGATGCCGAGGTTCTCTTTGGGTGTGACCAGGATGGACAGGATCAGCCAAAGTCAGTCATATATCAGTCATATCATCTTTTTTCTGTAATGTTAATCATTCATTCATTCATCCATATTCTATGCCGCTTATCCTCATTGGGGTCGCAGGCTATGCTGGAGCCAATCCCAGGCGGCTTTGGGCGGGCGGCGGGGTACGCCCAGGACTGGTCGCCAGCCAATCGCAGGGCATAATGTTAATCATTTCAATTCTAATTCGATGTTTGAATAATTATGTTTTCCCTTCCCTTGAAGGTACAACTTTGCTCCCTTTATTCTCGCAATATTATTACTTAAATAATAACAATACTGTTATTAAACACCACTTATTGAATAGTGATATAAAATAATACTAGTAATGTTTTGACTTTATTTAGGAAATATTGCACCTTATTTTTTGTCTTTGCCTTTAGAAAATGCAGTAATTTTTCAAGTTTCAGGTAAATTCATTTCATTTTGTATGTATTCGTTATGATTTTTATTCACTTATTTATTATTACTTTATTCCCATAACATGTCCACTTTATTCTTACTGCTGTTTTTTTGTTTTAATATATATTTTCAGAATGGGCCAAGTGGCCATTACAAATTCCCTGCAGGCCCTGATTTAGATTTTTTTTTTTTTAATGTATCAAGAAATGAAATAAGCATGTTTCCATTTTCCTGCACCCTTTTACGATTCAAATGTGGGCCAGTGTGTGTGGAGCGGCGTTATAAACACATTACAAGTGAATGCATGGTTTATGATGTGACTGAAGATAACGCGACACCTCCTGCAAAACAACCAAAAAGGGAAAATGCGACCGTCAAGCCCCCTCCCCCCTTCCTAAATTCCACGGAATCAGCGGTCCAGTGTGGCGTTAAGCACGTCCAGGTATTGTTTGCGCAAGCAGTTACTCAGTAGTGGAGGAGAAGTGGAAAAAGCGTCGTTGTCGTCTCGGCGGGAGCAAAGCGACGCGGCCGCCGCCCGTAAAACATTGACCTGGAGGCGGCCGAAACTGAAGGGCGGGTAGAACATTGTCGGCTGCTGCTTAAACATAGAAGAGAGGAGAGATTCAGCTCGTGTGGGACACGAAGGCGTGTCCCGCGTGCACGTGACGGTGGATTTCTGCGTGCGTGTCTCACAGCAGTCACACCCGCTCTTCCTCCGCCTCTTCATAGCAAGCCTCCCAACCGAAGGCCGAACATGAGTCATTGAAAGGTATGGAGCGGGAGTTTCTACAAGGAAGGCCAACTTGTTCCACCTGATCCGGCCTCGCCTCCCACTTTCTGGAGAGACGTGTTTTACGTCCTGGGACATTGGCTGCAGCGGAGCAGGGGAGTGCAAAGTGCGGCCCTGGGGCCCTTTGCGACTTGGGGTTGTTTTTTATTGGCCCGCGACAAAGAACTAAAAAAAAAAAAAAGTAAAAATATGAAAGTAATAAATAAAAGAGTGAATAAAAGAGTG
>QODF01000190.1:943823-980814 GCA_024372805.1 Oostethus manadensis
GCCGGAGATGAGAGTTGAAGACTCGACGAACGGGAGACTCTGCCAGACGTTCCCAGCACACCCTCACTACGCGTTTGGGTCTACCAGGTCTGTCCGGCATCCTTCCCCGCCATCTAATCCAACTCATCACCAGGTGGTGGTCAGTTGACAGCTCAGCCCCTCTCTTCACCCGCGTGTCCAGAACATGCGGACGCAGGTCTGATGATACAACCACAAAGTCCATCATAGACCTGCGACCTAGGGTGTCCTGGTGCCAAGTGCACTTATGGACATCCTTATGTTGGAACATGGTGTTTGTTATGGCCAAACTGTGGTTCGCACAGAAGTCCAGCAACAACACACCACAGGGGTTTCCCAACCACGCCCCTCCAAGTCACACTGTCATTGCCCACATGGGCGTTGAAGTCTCCCAGCAGAACTATGGAGTCACCAGCTGGGGTACTCATTGTATAATGAACTAACTTATAATTCATTTAGTGTATACATTTTAATAAATAATTAATTTTATAATGAATTGTATAATTATTATGATATAGTGTAAAATTAATATAAGTGGTTTTCAGTTATTTTCTGTCATGCCCCTACCCCCAGGGGACAAAAATGTCATCATGCCCTCCGCCCCCCAGGAGACAAACTGATAAAATCTACTTATTTATCTGTACTGTACACACCGAAGCAGGAAAATGCAACTAACTGTAGTGCAGTGAAGCATTGAAGAGCCAAGTTGCAGAAA
Source organism: Oostethus manadensis (assembly GCA_024372805.1). Lineage (NCBI taxonomy): Eukaryota > Metazoa > Chordata > Actinopteri > Syngnathiformes > Syngnathidae > Oostethus > Oostethus manadensis. Next base: position 944,557 of record QODF01000190.1, read on the forward strand.
TCTGGACATGTTGGCAAGTCTACACTAACATTGAAAGTACCTCCTGCCTCCCACGGCCACTCCCGACACTTCACCGTGCCCCCCCCAGGGGGGCCCGCCCCACTATTTGTGAAGCATCTTGCGCAGTAGAAAAGGGGCTGCTTTTCCGGTGCGATTGAAACACTCCATGTTTTTTCTCATTGAGAGGCTTTGTCCCTGGGGATTGGAAGTATTGAAGGAAGACGTGGCCTTGCAGTCGTTCCAAATGGCAGGTTTTATATCCCAAGGAGACGCCACAGACATAACGTTAGGCAGGCACAGAGCCAGCAAGATTGTTACTAGCCAAACGCGCCTGTTTACACGCTTCACGCGCCATTTCATGAGGTCATCATTGGTGCACCGGAAAATACGGGAGCCCGTAGGCCTAAAAACAGCATTTTTTTAAATGATTGGTTTTCTGTGTAGCCTGATAACCACCGATATTACATTTTTTGGCAATGTCCGGCCACCAATATTATTCGACATCCCAAACTATAATACAAAGCTAAAATGTCAATGATTTGTTCAGCAGATCACTTACCATATACAGTATATATACAGTGGTGTGAAAAACTATTTGCCCCCTTCCTGACTTTTTATTCTTTTGCGTGTTTGTCACACAAAATGTTTCTGATCATCAAACACATTTTAATATTAGTCAAAGATAACACAACTCAACACAAAGTGCAGTTTTTAAGTGAATGGGGTTTTTTTTAGGGAGAAAAAACACGCTCACGTTTTACACGCTCTGGAGGAATTTTGGCCCACTCATCTTTGCACAATTGTTGTCATTCAGCTTTATTTGAGGCTTTTCTAGCATAAAGCGCCTTCTTAAGGTCATGCCACAGCATCTCCATGGGATTCAGGTCAGGACTTTGACTAGGCCACTCCGACGTCTTCATTTGGTTTTTCTTCAGCCATTCAGAGGTGGATTTGCTGCTGTGTTTTGGGTCCTTGTCCTGCTGCAGCACCCAAGATGGCTTTAGCTTGAGTTGACCAACAGATGGCCGCACATTCTCCTTCAGGATTTTTTGCTAGACAGTAGAATTCATGCTTCCATCTATCACAGCAAGCCTTCCAGGTCCTGAAGCAGCAAAACAAGCCCAGACCATCACACTACCACCACCATATTTGACTGTTGCTATGAAATGCTGTGTTACTTTTACGCCAGATGTAACGGGACACGCACCTTCCAAAAAGTTCAACTTTTGTCTCGTCAGTCCACAAGATATTTTCCCAAAAGTCTTGGCAGTCATCATTTTGTGTTCAATTATGTTATCTTTGACTAATAGTTTACTCTTTTTTATGAGCACAAACATTTAAGTGTGACAAACATGAGGAAGGGGGCAAATACTTTTTCACTCCACTGTATATATAAATAAATAAGGGGTGCAGTTTTTGTAGGTTTTATTATTTATTATTACTACGAAATTATTTGTAAAGTGAGGCATGAAAATGAATCCAATAAATACAATTTTCCAATGAAAAGTACAAATATGGATACAGTATATAGGAAAATGGAAGGATGTGGGGTCCACTTCCATGCGCACATTGAAGATGCTTAATATCGGTCAGAACAGTGGACTCGAACCAAAACGGACTCTAACCAAAGCAAAACAAAGTAAATTCAATGAACCCCTTCCAGACACCCGAAAACGTTAACACAAAACGCGTTTTTACAGACAATAATTGATAACAACGATAAAATGATCCACAGAAGGTGGATGATCTCCTGCATTAAAACCTTCACTTGTCTGCCCTAATCTGTTGATTTTATTATATATGAGAAAACAATACAAAAGATATTCCCACTGCAGAGCATGCTGGGTAGCTTGGGGCACGCCTTAAAACATTTTGCTGTTTGTCACATTTTTGCTAGATCGCTGCCGCTGGGCTACCCAGCATGCCTTGCGGGCATTTGGAAATAACAGTCTTAGGTGTTGTTTAGCGCTCAGTCGTTTAAGACGCACGTGGCAGTGATGTGATGTGTTGTCTTTTCGTTTTGTTGCACCGTGAGCAAGTTTGTCGTTCGGTTGGATGTCACTTACATGTAGACGCCCCCGATGTGGCCCCTGAGTCAAAACGTTTGCCTATACTCTAAAATACTGTACTGTACTGTCCTACGTCCGCCGAAGCCTCGCCTTTACATCCACTCCAGTCTGTGACTTGAAACATGTGCATTGTGGGAAATGGGATGTCGGACATTGCCAGGAATTCCGGGCCCCGTGAGAAAAATCACATTAGACACCCCCTGGTCAGCACATCTCTGAGACCTCAGTGACCCATGAAAAGTTATTGCTAAACTATTGGACTCGACCCGGAAGTTGGTTAGGTGCACGTTTTGGGAAGCAACATGTTGAGTAAATTATTTTTAGTGCAAAATAACATGACGTGAATAAAAAAAACACAACTGTGGGCTAATATCCAACCAGAGCCTCAAGGCAGGGATGCACCCTTTCGGGCCAAATGGGCACCCCCGTACGTACGCACAGCGCGTGTTCTGCGTGCAGGCAGTGGCGGCTCTGAACTGAAGCGAGGCACACGATGAACAGCACATAAGAATGCTCCTTTTCCCCGTTTTTTTCTCAGAGAAAAGAGGCCTGCTGTTTCTCGAGACCTCGGCTTTGGCCTCGACTAACGTGGAGGCGGCGTTCAACACCGTCCTATCAGGTCATTCCTTGTTTTGATGTCTTTTCCGCCCCGTTTTGGCCTGTATGCGGTGGTGGTGATCGTGGTGGTGGTGGTGGGCATTACAAAATACCCAAGTGCACACTGCATCTGCTGGGGTTATTGCTCCGTGTAGTTTTTTCAGGCTCTCTTGGCGAGTCCTTCGCGTGCAAATGGCTTGCAGTAAATGTCCCATCGTTTGCCCGACGCAGAGATTCACAAGAAGGTGAGCAGTAAGGAGGTGGCACGAGGCCCCATCAGCGCCGTCGCCTTGAACACCTCCGTAGCGCAGCAGTCGGAGGAGAAGAAACCGTGCTGCAAGAACATCTGAGCGCGCTCCGAAGAGCGGGGGATCGCAGAGGAAGGAGTGCGGGGGTGTCGGACCGCCCCGCCGGCCCGGCGAGACACGCATGGCCGGGGTCCTGGCGTCAGTGGAGCCTCTTGATTTTAAAAAAACAACACAAACCCGAGTGATTTGAAGATGTGGAGGCTGCACGGTGAGTGACGTTAGTAATGATGGATTGATGGTGAAACGTGCAACGCAACCACCTGTTCATTTTATCCACGTACAAAATAATGACATGTGCTGTTTTTAAGACAAATTATTTTTTTGGCTTGGTGGCAAAAATCTGAGGCGCCGATAATCTTTTGCTACAATGGCGCTTAATTCTACCCAGAAATAAATGATTGCTGGTGACTCTTTGCTTGTCGTCTGTGCCGATTATTGACCAACCACAGCGTTGGGTTCACGCCACGCAGTCAAGAGCTGTTGGTGCAAAATGTGGGCTGTCACAGTTCATGCGTTGACAAAAGTTTCTTTTAGCTGCACTGTTTTTTGGGATGTTTTTGACGTGACCAAGTTGACCCACGCCGTAGTTTGAGGAGATGCAGCGGTGACTGTGGAGCCCCAAGCGGGAGCAACATCAACGGAGGGAGAAGAAAGTATTTTGATTGGTAAGTGTAGCTTCAGAGCTCTCGCATCAAGACCAAAGTTATTTGTATCTGCTGTGATTTGAGTTGTGCTAGTTGAGCAGTGCCGGGATTGTTACTGTCATTCATACAGTAGTACCTTGGCGCACGAGTGTCCCAACTAGGGAGGTTTTTTTAGATGCAAGCCGTCTTGCCGCTCATTTTTTGCTTTGAACGTCAAGCTAAAACTTGGGTCGCGAGCTGCTGTTTTACCGGCAGGCGTGTCCGAGGACAGCTCGTTCCGAAATGGATATCTCTTGACATCAAATTTGACGTAGCTATCGTAGTTATGCCTATCCAATGGTTTACCACAAAGAGATTTACATCCCTTCTTATGATAGATAAAAACTTCTATCTGTCATTGGGAATGATTAATTATGAGTTAACCATGGCCAAAATGTGATTAATCATGATTAAAAATATTAATCGATTGACAGACTTATTAAAAATATAGTTTTTTTTATCATTATAGTTGACAAAGAATACTATAACTATATAGCATATAGTTATACTATACTAGTATAACTATACAGTAGTTATAGTAGTATAACTATATACTGCATATACTATAACAAAGAATTAAAACGGAGCATTGTTTACTCTAACCTACTGTGTTATCAGTCTGGAAAATAGTGTTTGTTTGTTTTATTGGCCATCTGTTGAAACTTCTATACCATTTTGAATGCAACGTATTTCAGGCCTTGCCATTTTTGAAGCTATTTTTTGTTCTCCACGAGCCTTGCAACAGTAACGGTATATTGTTTGCTGTTCAGTTACGTAAAGACACATGTCAAATGAACGGCGTATTGCAGAACAATTCTGTAGATTACTTGCGCGTCCACGCTAAAAGAACTACGGTTCCCATGATGCTTAGAGTGCTGAATCAGGAAGTAGCCCGAAAAAGACGCTAGTATTACATGTTTTGATTGGTCTTCAGCTGCGTAATTCTTAACATTTGATCAACGCTGGGAACCCCGAGGTAGGTTGGACTGCAGTATCGTCACGTTTTAATCTTATCTCAGGCCCACTTAAATCTAACGACCAGAAGACAATACAGAAAAAGCGATGACAACATGGAAAAAGAACAACTGTAGTTCCTTTTAATTTTGGCACTCCTGCGATTCCATACTTTCCAGCCGTCGCTGAGCTTCCCCTCTGCTTCCTTGAACCAAAACTTTATTGACACTCACACACGGCATATAATACAAGAACGATGCAATCTAACAGGATGACAATGGTTACATGGCTAAAGAAATTGTTTACATGTTTTACAACATGAAACGAACAACTAAAGGCAAATGAATGAAATAAAAGGTATAGCGACGAAACAATATCGATTCTGCCTCTTTCACCTGTTGAGGCTCAGAGCCGCATACGTCATCCACATAACACCAAGCACTGGGCCGAAGCATGAGTGACACTGTGGACGGACCAATGGCGTTAAGGCGCGTGACAGGTGCCCAAAGGCGGTCCGCCAATAGGAGCGGGCCGTAGTCTTGACAAACCGATGACGTCACGACGCCGCTTGGTGGCCAGTGACGGAGCGCAGAGGAAGACGACGGCAAAGTTTGTCAGGCAAGAGTTGATCTCCTGCGCGTCTTTTCGGTTTGTGTTTTTTCGGGAGGACTACGACGACATCCTCGCTGACGTGCGGCCTGACTCTTGACAGTCGCCCGCCGTCGCTTTACAGCAGGAACGAAAGCAGAAAAACAACAAAAGCGCCGAAGTTCGCTCGGCTCGAGCACGTCGAGTTAAGGAGAAACTATGACAGGCAGAGAAGATGAATATGATTATCTCTTCAAAGGTGAGTCCATTTTGTTTTTTCTCGCCCTCCCGCCTCGTCCCGACATTTGTTTCGCGTCTGCGTGTCAGGCTGGAGGGCACCTGCCCCTCCACAGGTGACTTCCGCACCTGAGAGCCATGTTATTTTAACATTAGCTTAAACTAGCCGCGCTAAGCCAACCGGCGTGTGCTCGTCGGGCCGCTGACGCGATCCTCAGCAAAGCTCACGAGCTGTGACGATTCGTCAAAGTCGGTACCAGAAATTGTTGACCCAACCGACAGCCGATCAGAAGCCCCGTGAGGTGCTAAATGTATGAATCTGAGTCGAGTATATGTGTAAAAAGTCATCATCTGACAATGAAAGTGCCATTTCTTCAACACCCAGCAGGCCGCCTACTTTCGTGACTCCATATCTGCGTGGAAGGTCATACTGTACTGTCACAATGACTCACCAGGAGAGAAAACCAACTGGACCCCCACATCAGCAAGGACGAGGTGACGGAGGCAAGGAAATAACCAGCCGTCAGTCTCCACCCGAGGACTGCTGGGGGGGGGGGGGGATAGAATGGCTATTTTAAGAGCTCTTCGTCAAATAGTGGGGTGTAGCGAGGACAAACGCATTTGTTTAAGACAGGCGCACGTGGGCTGGTGCAAACCCTTCATAGTTGGACCCTGACATGAGCACAGGGAACTTCAGCGCCTTAAACAAGCACGATGCGTCGTCAAACTGGAAATACCTGCACCCGCTGTGTGTCAGTGTTAAGCCGCACAAAAGCTTTGTCAACCGAGCGAAGAGGAGACGAGATTTGACCCCAGACACTCGGGGAGACTCGTTTTAAGACGCTGTTTGCTTTTGGGCTTTTTGTTCCGCTTCTCCTATTGTTCCGTTTATCTGTCTTCGTCGCTGTGACTCTGCACTGACTCATTCATGCCGCGACGACTTTAGGCATCATCCGCGCAGGAAGTTGTCCATCCACTTTACTCGCCGGAGCGCAACCCGACCGAACATCGAAGAGTTCTGGCGGCGTATAATGTGTCATCAGCAAACAAAGAAACCCTTTATGCGCCTGTGACCGTTCATCATTAGCTCAGATAATTGCATCAAATACACGCACCACGGTTCAGGTTAGGGTATAAACTCGGTTTTCGTACGTCTGATTTGGGTTTCGGTAAAAACAGCAAGCAACAAACTAGTCGGTTTGCCTTGTAGTGTATCGTTCTGTGGAATTGAGTTGCCGACTGCTAAATAACCCGCCACGGGGTCGAAGAAAGTTGTAAGTGCCAGCAATTTGATAAAGAAGGTGGGAAACGCCAAGATATGAAAATGGTGTCCGCATGAATGTACGGAAAGTATGTGTAACTGATCCCGGCCAGGTAAATCCCCACTCCCATCAACTGCTGTCGTTATCCATTTCATTAATCACTTATAATTATTTAATATTGATTTCTGTATGTAAAACTCTAATCCTGTATAACATTTATTTAAAAAATATTTTTAGGTGTCTGGAACAAAAGAGTTTTCTTATGGGAAAAATAGCTACAATATTCGTACGATTCGGGTTTTCTCTGACCGTTTGGTACAGATTACTAACGAAAAGCGAGGCACCCGCTGTAAAAGATTGTTTTAACATGAACGGTGTCCCACATGGATCAACGTTAGATCCCCTGAAAAGACCATAGACTAAAATAGCTGTCTGTAAGATTATTTTATTCGTATTCAAAACTTAGCTTTGATTCTGATATCCTGTATTAGTCACTGGCTGTCCTTTCCTGCTGAAAAATATATAATTTGTTCTATGATTTCATTATATAGAAACGTATTTTGAACTTTATTTTTAAAATTTAAAGTGACAGGCGCCGATGTGATCTGACCAAACAGGTTCGCCCTCCCAGAATTAGCATTCACGTGAGCATCCACATTTGGGCTGGGCTGCTTCTAATGGTTGGGTGCGGGGTGTTTAACGATATTCCTTGTCTCGCAGCACAAAGCCAACAACGGCTTGTGAATGGGGTGTGTAATAAAGACCTAAGTATCGCTTGGCTAATGGCAGCCGACCTGCAAAGGGTTGCATGACGACTGTCCGCTTCCGCCTCGGTTGTTTTTGTTCAGGGCAAAGCGGCGTTGAGCTTTTGGAGGTGGTCAAAGGACGACCAGAGCTGAACTCTTCAAGCGGACCCGTGTCTTCCCGTGCTTTTTTACACCATACCTGCGCTGACTAACTTGTTGCAGTAATGCCAAGTGTTGAAACACGACTCGCGTTGTTTGGCAATGCCGTTGCAGCAACACGGCCGCTACAACACTAAAGTTCCTATTTCGTAATAGCCAGGATGGCATGAGGCTGAGTCACCCGATGCTTTCTTTATCGCAAGACAAAATCAGAAGGAATGCAGATTGAATCCCCTCCTTGTGACTCAGTGGTGGCCATTGGAAGATAATAATAAATGCACACATTCTGATGTCAGAACCAACCAGACAAGAGCTCGGCTCGCAGCCACACTTGCGCCTCGGACCTTCTCCAAAGACAAGAATATTTGCCGTGCAATGAATAAAAGCAAAGCCAAGCACACTCTGAAGGTGATCTTAATCGTGATTGTCCCCCCCAGTGGTTCTGATTGGAGATTCGGGCGTGGGCAAAAGCAACCTGCTGTCTCGCTTCACCCGCAATGAGTTCAACCTGGAGAGCAAGAGCACCATCGGGGTGGAGTTTGCCACGCGCAGCATCCAAGTGGAAGGCAAGACCATCAAGGCGCAGATTTGGGACACGGCCGGGCAGGAGCGGTACCGAGCCATTACTTCTGCGTGAGTGCGGTATTTGACTTTTACAGTGGAACCTCGCTTTTTGTTATTACAGTAGTTTGCTCTCGGAAATCTGAAAACGGAGGCTATTTTTTCCGTAATAATTGTTTAATTGGCTAATTTGGTATTTTGGTAGTTAGAGCTTAAAAAACATTATGTTTTAACATTATTAGAGCCCTCAAGACAAGAAAAAACACCCCTACATTCACATATACACTCGTATTACAAAATATAGTCGGCATAATAAGAAAATAAGTCATAATAGACTCACATGCTAGCATTGGACGAGCTCCTTATTGTTCTTTTTGAACTGTCTCTTCTGCACAGGACTTCCTTTTGTGCTACTCCTGTTGCCTCATCAATGTAGCATTACTGACACCTTGTGACCAGTGCAGAATATTACATATGATGACGTCTTTTGAGTGTCTTCTGAATGCAAAACCGTGACCGAAATTCCAAGCATGATGCGGAAAACGGCGTGAAATAATTCCAAATGAGGAATGCATGGCACTTATACCCCATGGTGGGTTGTTGAGCACTCACGCGCAATAAAAAACATTGTTTGGGCCCTTGATTGTGTGTAATACTATACGGTGCAGGGCAGACAGGCTAGTTTATGTATATTGATTAAACACACGTGAAGCAATACAAGCCCTCTGGTCTTTCCCATGCGTTTCTGCGCAGGTACTACCGCGGCGCAGTGGGAGCGCTCCTTGTTTATGACATCGCCAAGCACCTGACGTACGAGAACGCCGAGCGCTGGCTGAAGGAGCTCCAGGACCACGCCGACAGCAACATCGTCATCATGCTGGTGGGAAACAAAAGCGACCTGCGCCACCTCAGGGCGGTGCCCATAGATGAGGCCCGGGCTTTCTCAGGTAACTAACTAACCACGTAACTAAGCAAACAGATTCTGCTTTAATTAGTGTATACTCTGGTTCAGAATGTCCTCGTGTTGTTCATTTCTTTTCTTTTTTTCAAACCTCTTCATGACTCGTGAGTATTCCCAATAGGAACGCCCCTGTTTGTATTGCAATACACGGAAGACTTTGACAGAAATAAATGCCTCCACCAGATGGCAGAGGAAGCCACATGGGGCCCCACTTGAACAAATGAAACATGCATTTAAGCTCTAAGTACAGTATTCTTTCTATAGACTAGACAATTATGAGCCTGTCGGCTTGTGTTTATGTTTCATTCATCACTGTTAATATTATCTTATTATTTCGAATATGTCTTATGTTCTCTGATTTTGTGTACTACGTTGGATAATAGTTATGTGAAGGTGACTATAGGGGTGCTATTTCATGCCCAGAGGGCTCTAATAGTGTTAGATTGTAAACAGGTCGTCTACAAAAATATCCCATTTGTTAATATTCATCCCCACTTTGCAAAAATTCACTTATCGTGGCAGGGTCTGGAACCAGTTATCCGCGATAAATGAGGGATGACTGTATGAACTCAGCTGATATTGGATCGATATCTGCATCTGCCGATATTCCAGACGATCGAATCGGAAGTGGAAAAAGTTGCATGGGGAGAACCCTAATGTGGTGTTTTTTGTTTTTACAGAAAAACATGGTTTGTCTTTCTTGGAGACGTCAGCATTGGACTCAACTAACGTGGAGCTCGCTTTCCAAACTATCCTCACAGGTGAGTTTTTTCCATGACATTTTACTCGCAGTGTCAGTCTGTCACGTCTTTATCTTTAATTATTCACATGTATTTTTCTATTATCATTTTTAGCAATTCAATGATTTCTTTCCAGAAAGCCAAAAAAGTTAACACAAAGCATGTTTACAGTTTTACCTGCTGAAATACGTTAAAATGACGAATGAAAAGGATAAATAAATATTTTAGGTTACGTTTACCTTTATTGAAGACGTGATTGTTGTCAAAAACGGTCTTCAACTTCTCGTTATTTTTTGTTTTCGCTATCATTTTGTAACTCAAATCTCCGCTTTACTTTTGATCACGGCTGCAAAATCAGCCAAACTGGACCCTGAGAACGTCGCAAGTCCCGGCCTTTTGTTAAAGAAGGTGAGAAAAATAGAATTAAAAAAAATAGCTGATAGCAAAATGTGGACTCGCCGCCACATCGAGCCTTTGGCAACACGCATTTTATTAGTAAGCAAAGAACTGCTTCCCGATTCGTGCGTTGTGTACATTTTTATGTAGCTGAGTCGCTGATTAAATAACCTTTGAAGTATGGTTAACGTAGTTTGCGTTTTGGATGACAAATACATTACGAGCACAGTTGGCGTCCATCCGTCGTCTTCCGCTCTTTCGAGGTCGGGTCGCCGGGACAGTTGGAATCAGGCAGTGTATTAATAACGCCACAAGATGCGTGCCATATTGCATGCCAACTGGAAAATGTGCAAGACATGGCAAACAAATGAAGGCCAATGTCAGCAAACTGCCTTGAGTTAGGAGTCTTTTATTAGCAGCCTTTTTTTTTTTTAGGTCTCTGACCAAATTCACAAGTAAGGTGAATATTAAAGTGCAGCGTCTGTCCATCCGTCTTTATGGGGAAGGTGTAAAATATCACAGACGCCATCTACCAACTGCCACTAGATGGCGGCAATATCCACATCATCAGGCGCCCACAAAACGGCCTGGATTTTTATTGGAGCTTCTCTGTGAAGACCAACACTGATGCTCATAAATTCCCACAGAGATTTATAGTTGGAGCGGAATTGAGTTAGTGACCCCCAACCTGCCTCTTTATATAGGTTCCCTGATGCATCAAGTTCAATTAACTTGCATTAACTTTCAAAAAATAGCCTCATTCATAAAACATCATGCAGACGAGCCCCCGCAGCGGCTAGTGTAGCTAATGATCTCCCTGGGAGATGAGAGAAAGCACGTAAAGTGTCCAGCGAGATGGGAATTGTGCACCTGGAGGAGCATGTTGGAGATTGACGAGTTCTCAGGCACAACCTACTGTATGTCTAATAATAGGATGTCATTTCATGCTTGGTGTTATCACCATAATTCATATTGTAATCATTATTTACAAACGCAGCCTGAGTATTTGTTGCTTGTTATGTTTGACTTTGTTTCCCTTTTCAGTATGAGCTGGCAGGACACTTCCTGGTCGATGGAGGTTAAGTCCAAACGCCATTTTGCGTCCTGACGTTTGAACTGTACTGCGTAATATCACAAACGCAACAAACTGATTTCCCTCCAACAGTGACAATGAAAACAAGACAGTGTATATCCTGGGGACTAACATAAAGTCATTTTTCCATGGCTAATAAGAATCAGAATCAGAAAAACTTTGCCAGGACGGACATAATAAGGACAAGACATGGCGCGCAATGATTTGTTTTTGTTGTTGTTTCTTTCTGCAACATGTAATCATGTAAAAAAAAAGGAGGACACCCTACGGTGTCATGTTTATACTCTCAAAGCATTGCACACAAAAAAGGAGAAAAAGAGAACATGCACCCCTACTGTGGTGCCTGTGCTATTATCTTCCAGACAGTTGCACAGTTATTACACCGCCACAAGTCGGATTGACTTGAAATTTCTCACACGGCTCAATGCGCTCTAGAAAAACGCCCACCGCCAACACGCGTAAAGGGCGGGACTTGGCAGCTCATTGTGCAAAAGTCAGTTGGAAAAAAACCCTTTGAGGATATCAGTATTACATGTATGCTAGCAGGTTTTACGCTGCATTTTCACCATGACCCACAGAGGGCGCCGCAAATGGCATTTACAGTATCTCTGCTGTACGGTAAATATGAAGTGTCATAAATTCCCATTTGTTTTTCTTCTGTTCATCAGCGGGCATCGTAAAAGGCTGGTTTACAATAACAAGCAGTAAAACGCAGCCCGGGTCGTGCACAGACAGCCGCACTGGCATGCTATGCTAGCCTTAGCTATCCCTGCTAGTTCTCATTCACGTTCCCTAAGAGAGGAGTCTCGAATTTTTTTCCGCAACTTTCCGGCTGTTTCAGGTGGCTGCTTTGGTTAGCGTTTGTGACGAGATTCCGCCTGGATTGAGCAGTCCGCCGGGAAGTACTTTGGCTACACGAACGTTCCTTCTCCTCACAATTTCAGCATTTCATTCAAATTATGTGAACTTGATTCTGCTTTTCACAGTAAAGTCCATTTTTATTCATGGTTCCGTTAACGGGAATTTCATCTCATTTTCAGCTCTTTTCAGCTCTCATCCGAGCAGGCTTCTATTTTCATGCTCAAAGACTAGATAGGACAGCTCTAGTCTGAAGGAACGGTGGAGCATCCAAGTATTTATCCTTTAAGGTAGTGCAAAGCCCAACCAACAAAGACTGATTTCACTCTATTGGGATACACTACGACAGTCGTTTGAGTAGCTGAAGACCATCGTTTGGCGGGTTTTTTGAATGTTACAGGAAGGGATAGAAGGACAGCATTCTTAGTGGGGTAGAGGTGACCTCCCCCTCTGTTCACAGATGGTTTTTTCCCTCTTACCGGTTTTAACCAGATTTCACTTTCCCCAAGCAGCCTCTGAGAATGTGTTTTTCCCTGGCATGATTTGTCAACTTTGCTATAACTATTATATATATTGTTCAGAATTATGTTCTACATTGTGCCATTCCTGAAACCGAACGGTGAATTGGCAGAAATGACATTTATAGTTGTTGGTACCACCCATATCGAGCCAGGTCCTTCTCTTCAGGCTCATTTCCGGTAGTGACGCAATCGGCGTACCATCACTTAGGGAAACAAACATGGCGGTGTACGAGACAGAGGGTGTTTACAGTGATGATGGCAAAGATTTTAGCCATGGATCAATAGTTTTGGAGGAGAGAGGAAGGGAGAAACATTGGGAGATGCGATAGAGAACGTGCAGAACAAGGACTTAAGCCTGAAGACATGGAGATAAAGATTGGTGGTCTTCAGAACACAGAATGGTAAAGTTTAAATATCTCTGGAATTGCTTATCGTCAGTTCTTCTTTGAAATCAGCTTTTTAATGAGCGTAAAGAGATTTTATAGCCTATTAGATTGTGGCGCTGTGGGGATAAATTTACACAGGCCCCCATCGTATATTGCTATGAGAAATGGTTATATGACATTTAGAATGCTTTGTCGCTATCATGGAATAGTGTTTAGAAGACATTATGTAAATAAGACATGACTTTTATACCAGGGGTGGGCAAACTGCGGCCTGCGGGCCACATCAGGCCTACCATGGGTCTTAGTGCGGCCCACTGGGCATTTCCAAATTCCTTTATTTAAACCTTTAACGTCAAAAACGTGACCTGCAGTGCTATTGTGGCACTTTTGAATCACCAAAATAGTCCGATGCGATCTTCAGCTACTACAAAAAAGTGCTCAAAGTTACCTACCTCCTGCACTGTGTGGGCATACTACTAAATATCTGCGCACACTACCCATGCAAAAAATAAAAAAACTATTTTTTTCCGCTGCAAGGCATGCTGGGTAACTTGCGGTACCCAAATTCGGCCGTGGCGGACGCCATTGTTGCTTGATTGCAAAAGAAGTTGAGGAGTTTGTCAAAAGTAAACGAGGAGTTAACATTGTTTGGATTTACAGTGTTTTATTTTTTCATAGCTCATGTGTTGCCGCTGGACTACCCTGCATGCCTTGCGGCCATTTGTAAATAACAGTTTTAAGTTATGTGTAATGTTTAGCTCTTAATTGTTCTTTATTACCCATCTCGTACAAATAGTTGTATTTTTTTGTTGCACCGTGAGCAAGGATATGACCACCCATACAGACGGCCCCTCTGCCTTTATTTTAACACAATGTGGCCTGCTAGTCAAAAAGTTTGCCCACCTCTGGTTTACTGTACTTTCAAGCCAAAGCTTCTTTCCTTTACAGCAGTCATCAGTAACAGAACTTGAGGTGGGCGTCTATCTGTCTGTCGTTCTCTGCACTTGCCTGATGCATTGTTGTCCTAAATCTATCAATCAAATAGTGTTAACATCCGGCAGCAACACGACATTTTGGCGTGGCTGCCATTTCGATGAACTAAGTCGACGATCTACCTCGAGAAGCGTTTAATTCTGCTATAGCAGAGAGGCTTCACCGCGATGATGTCACTTCCAGAAATCTTTGCGAATGTACTTTTTGTCTTCAAAAATCAAACAGTGTAGAACATGATCACAAAAATATTTGTCTTGTCCCACGCCATCCCCTCCGATTAGAGATGTCCTATCTAGTCTTGAGGCCATAAGCACCTTCATTGTTGACACATTTGTCCCGTTTCCCCGCAGCCATCTACCACATCGTGTCGCAGCGGCAGATGTCGGGACGGAGCGACTCGGACTTTTCACCCGCCTCCAACGTCGTACCCATCACCGTGGAGCCCACCCAGAACACGTCCAGTAAGGGCATGTGCTGCCAGAATAACTGACTGCTGCCTGGCGCTGCCGCCGACCTCTTCCTTCATGGCCGCGTTTGGGCAGGAAGCGAGTTTTAGACCAAGACAGAGAGACAGACGTAGCAAGAAGAAGAGGTGGGTAGAGATGACCACTTCACACGAGGACTACTGTAGTTGTTTTAGGGAGGCGGGGGAGGGGCGTAGGTGTTTAGAATGGAGGAGAGGTCAGCAAACGCACATGAAGTCAAGCAGATCCGCTCTTTGCTCCATCAGCAGGTTTTTTGTTTGTTTGTTTTTAGCAAGATGGCTCCGTAATCAAGAGCTGATTGGCAAATCTTTTTTCAAATCACTTTCAAATTTCTCACCATCACCGGAACTTCCCCAAAGACTGAACTTCCGGCGCTCCCCTAGCCAATCAATGCTTGACGTGGTCACAGACATATTTATTGAGCAGTAGAAATCACTCTTAGCAGTAAAGGAACAAATCTTTGGAGCGGACGGAGATCCCGTGAGGACTTCTGCCTCGCCGTTTCCATACGTGTCATCCTTTTTAAGACGTCTTTTTTATTCTTCTTGGTGGTTTCCTGCTTACACGAGTCACACTCCTCAATGAGACCAGGTAGCTGCTTTCTTAGAATGGGGGGCGGGGCCGCCTCGCTAAGGGTTTGAGCGATAGAGAGGGCCCCTCGGTCCAGCCCACCTACTCTCTCTTCTTCTGCTGCTCTCCATCTAACTGGACCAGGACTCCAGGACTTTTTTCTTACCTTGTGTGATCCCACTCTTGTCTTTCCTGCAAGAGGGGGGGTTGTTGTTTTTTTAATGACCATTAGGTAGCTGAGAGAGGTTGTTAGTGTTGTTGATTTAAAAATGTGTGCACACAATCAGTTGATGTGTTGCCTTCACGGGTCTTAAACCGGGTGGTGCAGGTTCGGGCTTTGTGTTTAAAAACACACACTTTTATTCTAATATGTGCATATTGGACTGCATCTATAGAAATAAACGTCATTTGTAATAGACCGTCTCTAATCGTAGTTTCTTTGACAACAATGCATCCACTTTTTATGATCACCAACCAGACTTTGTGTCCAAAATGCGATGACAACTGCTCTTTTGAGATGAACGTTTTTATTTAACCCTTTCCACTTGGAGACAATGAAATATTGCATAGTTTAAACCCCTGACAAAATCATCCCGTACAGTCGGCAACATAATCTAGAAAAAGATCTTGCAAGTGGCAAGATTTCTCTTTGGTGGTGTGGCCGCCAGTTAATCAATTATTTAATCAATTAGTCACACAATACATGAAAATGTACTCCGCCTCGAGGAGGGTTCACTCTGTGCGTCGCTCCGTAGAACAGCGGCATGAACGGAGTCGGTCATGCAGCCTTGGTGGACGGAGGCGGGGCCGCTAGCATATACACACAGAGTGCAGAAGAGTGTGATGTAAGACACGCTGTTTGACAATTCTCGTCTCGTTTTTGTAGACCCGACCTTGCGTGTCGTCACGTCTCTTGAGCCGAGCGTCTTGCGCCACACTTTTAAATACACAATGTTAAAAAATAATGTATTCAGATATAAATAATATGACTTCTTATTTGTTTAATTAGGATTTTGAAACTTCAGTCTCAGCTTTTCACTCTATTTGGAAAATAATTCTAATTTCAACCATTTGGAAACCAAAGCCTCCAGTATGTTTTTCTTCAGCTTTATCCAGTATAATCATATTTGGCTTTCATTATTTATACCATATTTGGTGCATTGAATCAAATAAAACGCATCCGTCATTTTCATTTTGTTTTTATTAGAAACATTTACAATACATCCCGTATCTTGGAAAAATAACAAATAACCAGAACTAACATGGAGCAGATACAATAATAATAATTCATAATAATAAAAATGTCTTCCAAAAATGTAAGTCACCAAAAAAGATGTGCTATAAGAAATAAACCTGCAAGATCGCATGCCTCGTCGGCATGGCACACTGTAACAGAGTTCAAAATCCTTTTTTTTTTTTTTTTGTGTTTGCATCCATCAACCCTCCTTCGCCGTTCACAGAGAAACCAGAAACTACCGCCAGCCGCTGACGCCGGCCCGTAAACTAACGCACTACCACCACTATTAGACCGGCATGAAACGCACCTACTGTGCTGCAAATATTGGAAACGCTACCAAAAGACAAACTGTCAGATCGTGTCGGTCTCTTCGGAGGAAGATCGCGGGTTTTCCCCGCCGGGGGTCGCCGCTCGAGTCCGAGAACGTCGCGTTGCGCTGTCAAAGCCGAACCCAATGCGGATTTGCTGCGAGGCGCAGGCGGGTGTTCTGACACGGGGCGGCGACCCCGGCCCGGCGTCGAACCTGTCAACTTTTGACCTCCGAAGAGACTCCCCGACTATGAAAATCTACAGAGGAGGGGCGGCAGGAGGGAGAACCCCCTCTTTTAGCGGCGCTCCTCCCGCCTAAGTGACCATACGACATACATGCAAACTAGTACAGCAATGATCCTGGTGTGTGTGCGTGTGTGTGTGTGTGTGTGCATCTACTTACACAGCTCTACTATGCTTTCCCAAAGAGCGGCCGCGGTGTTCCGGGACCACACGACCGACTAAACGGGCTTTTCACCAAGCTGCTCCGTCGTCGTCGATCCGAAACCGGAGTAGTAGACGTCCCGACTGAAACGCGCACGTGGCAGTCCCGGCGTGTTGTGTTTGTGTGGCAGGAAATGTAGGCGAACGTGTGTCAGTCAGTACCAAGGGGGGCTTGTCTTTGCTTGGCGTGTGTGCAGTATGGGCGAGGGGGGCGGGGGGGTACGGATGATATCATCGAGGCACAAGATCGATGCTCTGTGACTAAAATATCTCGGCAAATTCTAAAAAATAGTCTATTCTGTTCGGCGTGTGTGAAGTTACCAGCTGTCATAAATAATACTTCTCCATTTACGTAGAAACTGACCCCCCCCCATTTAGAAATATATTAACTTCTTCGTCATTTGCAATTAAAAAACAAACGGTCTTTTAAATATGTGGCTTCATTTGTTTCCATAAATAACATCACCCAGATACTGACTCTTTCTCCCCCCTCTGAGTTCTAAGAAATAAAACCCAATGTTAGCAAAATAGATTAGAGAAACTGTAATATGTTTTTTTTTAAGTCATTTTAAGTTACTTTGTATAAATGTATGTGGAAGAACTCAAATATAGTCTGAACTTGTCACAAATCCCCCCCCCCCACGCAAAAACTTAAAGCTTGTCGTTTTAAAAAAAGGAGTGCATTAAGTGTTTTTTTTTTCCGTTTTTTTTTTTTTTTTAAATCTTTGTACATTCAAACGCGTTACTTGCTTGACATGAGATTTCGTAGAAGCGGCGTAAGTGCATCCATTGAGAATAAGGATTTCCTATCACTCCCTCGTAAACGTCATACCAACGGTTTCTACGGTTACCACAACACCACATCCCAGCCAGTAATACTAGGAGGAAATTAACGACTCCAGCGTCGCCGCCAGTCCCGAGTATTTCATACTGGGCGAGCACAAATGAAACTTAACGCCTACGAGTATATCCTTATTTCGTGTATCGATTAAACTACGCTGCAAATATACAATTTTTTTTATTTCCCCAAACCACGTTCGCCTTGAGGTGGTAAAGCTGTTTTTTGTTTTTTTTAATCAGTTCTCTAGCGGATAAATCTCAGCTACGATGTCTTACTAACATGCAAAACCCTTCCGAGGTCGGCGGCCCTCCGGCGCTGCTAGCCGCGGCCGTGGGGCGCCGCCCCGCCTGTCAGATGTTCCGGGGCACGCCTCCCGGACTGAAACCTGATATGCTTTTGTTTCACAGACTCGCTTTTGCAAAATAAAAATAGGAACACTGGACTGTTGCTGTGTCTCAAACTGAGTACGCTTCCGTGCAGTACGCCGCCTACTTTTTGATGGCCGCAAATGACCATCGCGGTATTTCACCGCACCGCCTCTTGAATATGGCGACCATTGAGGGTCGTACCGCATTTTTTCCCCACAGTTTGGCTGGTTTACTGTGTAGCAAAATACACAGTCTTTAAATGCTCATTCATAATGACATGAACATGACATGAACCAGGGAGTGGACTTTACTCTCAGGGGCCACAAGAGGGTGCTGTGGGCTTGGATTCAGTTATGTGGCATGAGATCGGGAGCTCGGTGAACTTCAGCCATTGCAGCTTCTTTACTGTACTACTGCATAGCTGGATAAATGTCAACACGGTGGCCACTTATTCGGTCTTCCATTGGCCTTGGCGGATTTAATGTCATTTAATTTTTTTATATAAATGCTGGTTTTTTCCTTCTTAGTCCGGAACGCACGCTTCCCGCTTCTTCCTTCCGCTTTTTGTAATTGTGAATCACAACTTACTTGATGGCGCAGTTTCACCAACATTTGGAACGGCCACTTTTTTTTTTTTTTTTTTTTTGGTAATAATTTCAAGAGAAGTTACTTCATCTTTGCTAGCCCCGCCCCTTTTGCTACATCACACTTTGTGTCATAGCGGTCACGCAGCGTATATATCAAAGCTTATGTTTAGATAATTGAACATGACCGAGGAGGGAACGTTGCCCCCCCCAAGAGGGCGCTGTTGGCTTGGATTCATTGAAGGAGATTGGGAGCTTGGTGAACCTGCTTGTTGGACTCGCCGGCTTGTTGTGGTAATCTAGCCAGGTAGTTGCCGCTTCTTCTCTCCTTTTTTAATTGGCTGCAACCACTCTTTGGGGCCTCTTCACCAGCATTCGGAATGCCCTTTTAAAAGAATATTTTTGCAATAGTAGAAAAGGAATTTGTTACTACGCATTCCCGTAGGCGTGGGCGTGGTAGTCCCGCCCCTTCTGCTACCACTGAGGGTGCTGAGTGTCCGGCACGGTGCACTCAGCATAAAGAGCACAGCATCAGTCTCCTCCTAATTTGGTCTTTGGCTGCGCGCCAGCCCCGATCCCCGTTCGCAAACTACCGAGACAGGCTAAAAAGAACCCCTCCCAAAATTGACGTCCACGTTCCCCCTCACCCGCCCCGCCCCGTGTGCTCCATAACGTCACGCAGAAAGACCCTGAAGAGCACGGCGGCTGTCCCCTAACCTCCCACCTTGTTATGAAAGGCTAATATGCTAGGAATCAAAAGACTGGAGAGAGTATTATTTCCCCGACGGACGCGCTGTGTTTATTGCTTCTTATCCTCACGTACACGGAGAGCGACGTATCCATTCAGGGCTTCTTGCACATACAATTCATCGGAAATTGTGTTTCTTTAGCTTGGATTTGTACAGTAGAGGCTTCATAAAGGATATGATTATTACAGTTTATAGTCTGATCTATATATTTGGATGAAATACTACGTTTAAATAATATTTGTTACACGTATCTAATATACTATGAAGAGTCAAAGGAAGGACGGGTCCTTGCGACAAAAGGTTTCACTCTCAGAGTTATGCAAAAGCGGAAGCAGGCCCCGCGTATTTACAAAGCGCCCCTCCCCCCCATGTAGTCGTCCAGCAACGGGAGCGGCGAATCCAAAATGATAGGGAATCCTTATGTGCATGTCTCGTCAAAGCCTTGCAAATCTTTCACCATCAGCGGTCGGTTTGGTACGAACGAAAGGTTTGCTAAATAAGGTGCTTGAACTGGTTGGCGGCTGTGATTCCCTCGAGCCGAGGTGCATTCACATTCTTTTTTTTTTTTTGTTTCGGGGGTGGGGGTGCAATCCAAGGCCAGAATGTCAGCGTCATGGCGGAATGACAAAGTATTAAGGCAGAAAAGAACATGAATGAGTCGGACGTGATGTGCAATTTCTCCATAAAATGACACTTTGTTTCTATACTCTCCTCTTCATACAACCTAAGGTACTTTTATTTTGGAAGAACAGCGCTCCGTTTGCCTCCCAAGGGTACGTTCACACTTGTCGGGTTCGGTTCTTTTACCCGCGTTTGTCTCTTTATGAAGGGACCATCCACGTGCTAACAATGCCACATTGGTGTTTTCACGCCAGGGGCGTCCAAACTTTGGGAAAAAATGAAGGGATGCAACTTTGATATTTCGTAACGCGACACTTGTAGATATGCTAACAGGTAAAAACAAGAAAAAAAAAAAGCATCAACTTAGCTCTTTTTTTCCACTTTCCAAATATATCTTACTTATTAAGTCATCTTAGTCATTTTTGGTTTGTTCCATTTTTGCTATTGTTTATTTTTTTCATCCTCTTTGACTTTTTTCTCATAATGTTTTGACTTTATTCCCAGCCTAATTTCTCAGAAATGATGAATTTTCTTCTTTGTTTTTTGTGTTTGTCTTTATTCACGTAAATTATTGTCATTTTTTCTCCGTTTTTGCCATTTTTGCTGGTTTTTACATTTTCTTCTTTATATTATGACTTCATTCTCATAATATTTGCACTTTATTCCCAGCCTAATTTACCAGAAATTACATAAATTTTTTTGTTTGTTTTTGTATTTTTCCTCATTCTCGTAAATTATTGTAATTTTTGTTCTCACTTTATTCTCAGTTTTTCCATTTTTGCTATTTTTTTCAATCTTCTTTTTTGAAATGACCTAATTCTCAACCTAATTATTTTGTTTCTCCTAATATTGTGACTTTTTTTAAACATAATGTATTTTTCTTTCATATTTCATCTTTACGCTAATAAAAATTACATTTTTCCTCATAATATTACGAGTTTATTCTAGTAAACAAAATTCTCTGTCATTTTGTGCTTTCTTTTCTGGCATAATATTTTGACTTTATTCTCGTAATATTTTGAAAACCATGCAAAATCGTTAGAAATGAGGGATGGATGTTTACGTCACACATATTAGCATATATTGAGCTAGCATCTTGTATCCAGGTGGGCCCCCTCCCCGCATCCTTCCAAATTTTGGACACCCCTGCTTTATGTTCTTTACGTGTACCAAAGTGTGCACCGAGTATCCTTTTTTTTCTACTTTTTTGGTCTGGACCGGAACACCAAACCACGAGTGTGAACACAGCCTAAAAGGTGTGTGTATGTGGGGGCGGGGGGGGGTGGACGGGGGTTGGGGGGTTCTCCAGTGTCACCCTTTCTCCAGCCACATGCCCGACCCCTCCCTCCCACCCTTTTATTCAACAGCTTAAGCCCCCCTCCACCCCCCATTCGCGCCCTCCTCTGAAATCCCCACGGCGTGGGTGGGGGGTGTAACGTGATTCTGCCTAAATGGGGCGTTTCCTTTGCTTTCCTGTCAATTACAATTGTCTGATTTTCATTCATTCAACAGGGAGGGGGGCCAAGGGTGGTGGGTTGTCTCCTATTGGCTGCCACCCCAGTGTCCTTAGTGAAGGGGCAGCTGCAGGACGGGGCCCCCCCCCCGTACAGTGGCCAGCCCACATCATGGAAGCGGGGTGGCGGTTAAGGACAAGTGGGACGGGGGCGGGGCCTTGTGGAAAGTTGGATCGGCGCTGCTGCTGTCACGTAAACCCTGTTAGAATTTCAGTGTGTGTGTGACGGGGGCGGGGTTATCTAGCTCATGTGATAAGATCTTTTTTTTTTTTTTTGTAAGACAACCACATGTTTTTCATCAAGTATCAAGCGTCTGCTTCAGATTTTAGTCCAATCGGGCGCGTGCGTGCGTGTGTGTGTTGGTTGGGACAAAGGATGCCTCTTCCTGTTGTATGCATCACATAAAGGAGTGGACTTTCATTCGCTCTTGAAACAGTGAGGGCGTAGCCTAAAACACCCCCGACCCAGACCCCACCCGCCACCCCCGGTCCCCTCACCCCCTTTACGGTCCGCACCTGGACCGGCACATTTGCTTAATTGTCAAAGAACAGTTGTCGTCAGCGAGGGCCCAAAATCTCACTGTGAGCAGCAGCAGAGGAGCTGGGGGAGCTACAAAGAAAGGAGAGGAAGGGGGTGTGGGCCGGACGAGACCTCCACGGAGGGGCCATGAAGCACCTGCCCCTGTGCGGCTCGGCTTAGCACCCCATTATTGTTATTAGTAGTAGTAGTAGTAGTAGTAGTAATACTACAGCTCTGTTATTGTGTCGCCATGGCGCCAGACAATAACGCGTCGTTTAAGGTGGCCACGGAGCAAGTCCACCGAGGGGGGCGCGCCAACGGGGTTTGTGTTTAGGAGGCGGCGGCCAACTGGACGGATTCCAAGGC
Organism: Oostethus manadensis; assembly: GCA_024372805.1. Lineage (NCBI taxonomy): Eukaryota > Metazoa > Chordata > Actinopteri > Syngnathiformes > Syngnathidae > Oostethus > Oostethus manadensis. The sequence goes on from QODF01000190.1 coordinate 967,276, forward strand.
GCCGGGGCCACGAGGAGCGAGCGCCGCGGAACCTTTTCGGCAATTCTCCGGTTCCGACGAAAGCTCCGCCGACGGCGACGACTACGCCACGTAACGTCCTGTCCCTTTAAGAGGCGCGGGGGGGAAACTACTCGCATTTTCTCCGTCGTATTGTCAAAGCTGCGTGAAAGAATTCGTCTAGCGTCAAATGCGAGGGTTTGATTGACAAGTTTTCCGGCCGTGATGATTGTATGGTGCGTTTTTTTGTTTGCTTTTTTTTTTACCTCCGAACCGTCCGCTTCCTTCCGTTCAAACCCGCCTCACGGCAACAGAAAAGTGTGAGAATAAAATGTTCACATTACGTCCGCCTGCCTGTGATTCGCCGAGGAAAAACAGCAGCAGTCCCAGAAAAAAACCAAACCTGAAAAGGTACTATACTTCTCTTATAAACAAAACTTTTATAAAATATATATGCATATATATGTATATAAAAAAACAACTTAAAAATATTTCTTATACTTTTTAGCAAAGCAAGCAGTGCCTTCTAAAATATCTGCTTGATTGTTTTAAAATTTTCTGAAAAAACGGAAGGTGTATCATAATAATAGTAATAATAATAAGAGCAAATCATGAGCCAACAAACGACCAAAAGAAGAGATCCAAAACTGACGCGGTTCCTTAGGAGAATATTCGGATGGCCTGCGTGACCTGCGTGTGGCACACGGGGCACTCGGGGTGGTTGAGCTCACAGATCCGGATGGCGCACTCCATGCAGAAGAGGTTGTGGCCGCAGGGCACCAGGGCGGCCGTCACCTTGCTCTCAAAGCAGGTCATGCAGTCCCGCACGGTGGCCGGAGGCGAGTCCGGCACGGGGAGGCGCCCGGGGAAGCCGCCCTCGCCGGCCGACGTAGGCTCGCTGTGGGCGCGGCGAGCCTGGGCGTGAGGCGAGCCGGACACGGGCCCGATGCTGGTGACTGACGAGTTAGTGGTTCCGCCGCACGGCTCGGGCAGGCCCGGCGAGAGTCTGGTGAGGGGCAGCGGGAGGCCCCCGAAGCTCTTGGAGCGCTGCTGGGCGTAGAAGGCCATCTGCTTGGGGTAATCGGGGTCGCCCCAGCTCTGGGTGCCCTCCGATCCGAAAAAGGAGCAAGGTTTCTCTCCGGAGCTGGGGAAGTTGCCCTTGTTGTAGACCCCGCCTCCCTCGCTACCGCCTCCCCCGCCACCTCCGACCATGGTGTCTGAGAAGTTCTGGCGGTAGCTGCTGGTGAGAGGTTTGCGCTGGCCGGCCTGGAGGCCCCACACCTGCTGGAGACGGCTCTCCAGACCGCTGCTGCTGCCCGCCGGGCTGGTTCCGCCGTTGGGGCCCAGGCAGTCGTTCTCGTTGTTGTGGTCGTGCAGGCCCCCTGTCCGGAAAGCGATGTGCGCTTCGATCTCCTCGCGGGCTCGCTCGGCGTTACTCGGCGACCCCGTGATCTCAAAGACGGGGTCGCGGTCTCGGCTGGGGGTGACGATGTACGTGCAGGTCTGCTGCTGGATGCGTTTGATGGTGGATCCTTTGGGCCCGACCACCAGCCCCACCACCCGGTACGGCACTCTCACCTGGATGGTGGTCTGGCCCGGCAGCGGCGTGGGCGGCGAGCCGCTGAAGGACACCCCCAGCTTGTTGCGGGACGCCCTCAGCATTGAGAAGTGCTCGGCGGCCGAGATGATCTCCCGGCGAGCGAGGGCCACGTCTTCTTTGCGGCCGGTGATCAGAAACACCGGCTCCTCTCCTCTGACCGGGGTCTTGATGTAGGTGTTGGTCTTGGCCCGCAGGGCTTTTATCTTGCAACCTGCAGACACACCGACATACATGTTTAAAACCACACTTCTCTCTGAAGCCAGAACCTCCACCAAGACCTCACCCCGGTGTCCGGCGATTGGACTTTTTTTTACAGGAGACAGAGAAATGTGGACTTTTTAGAGACCCTCTCTTACATTGTTGTGATTATTGAGATCTCCAGCAGAAAAACCAGCAGTTTATTTAAGGGCTTCCTTAGGACGTCCAGACCGCGGCCTCCTGTTGTGGGTGGAAGGAGCATCCGCCGGCATCCTCCTCTATTTGCAGCATCATGCTCATCCTGTGACCCCTCCTTGAACTGGCCCCTCGTTTTTGGGCCAATTGGTGCTCTGCGTTGATTTATTTGTATATTTTCATGACGCTACAACAAAGCATGACGAGCTGCACGTGTGAATCCGTGTTCACGTAGCATCCACCCAGAATCTATCCGCTCAGCTGGCCATTCAGAAAGTGAGCCAGCGCCCTCATTAAGTCCCGCACAATTATTGACGAGTCTCCTAGGCCTTTCTTGCCTCGGGCTTGTCTTAAAGAGACCCGCGCTCCTCTGTGGCTCCGGCAAGAATCACCCGAGGAACCAAGACGCCATCCTATTTGCACAAGGCAGGAAGTGTTGTTCTTTTTTGGGAGGGCAGAGTGGAACTCGCACCCGCAAACAGCCACCGTTGTTGTTTGATGACACAAACAAACACCCCCGTGTCGCAACACAAACGCCTGCACGGCGCCCTTTAATCCGCCCAAACGACCGTCCCAATGAGACGATCGCGTGTGAGCCCAACCGGGCCGAGATGAATCAAACGCGGGAGACGCTTCATCGCCAACGGTGACGCCGTTCACAACAAAGCGCCGAGGCCTTTCGTGTTCGTCCGCCCGACCAAAAAACCCAACCCCGCATTTACCTCACGTTGGCATCCGACAGAAAATGAATAACGACACTGCAATGTGCATGCCAGGCCACTAGTTGGCGATGTCACCTTCAAAACCCAGGCTCCCTTCTTTGCAGTATTTTTTTCATTGCGGTTTTCATTTTTTAAGGTTGCAAGTAAAGACGGCACACAAAACGAGCGATGTCGTGAAGCCTTGCATGTTTTTCGGAAAGCGGGAAGTACGCCGTTCCGTGTGACGCTCACTTTGCAGCGACCCGTCATTTTAACTTACGCCTTTGACCGCTCGGCCAATTTGTTTTGGCAAAATTGAGCACGGCTAAATGAAGTAAAATACAAATGTAAGACATTCAGAAGACATTGTGATGATGTGTAGCCTCCTACAGCATCAGGAAAGTCTCCCGATGCGGTAACAAGTCTATATGATGCCTTATTTTTTTATTATGTCCTCTATTTTGGGTAATACGAGGGTAAGGTTTACTGTAGGGGTGTTATTTCATGCCCAGAGGGCTTTAATAACGTTAAAAAAAAATTTCAGAAGGTTGCAGACAGGTTTTCTGTGCTCTAAATTTGAATATATTCATTTTTATGAAGAAGAAATCCCCATTTTGCGGAGCTTCAATTATCACAGTCGGGTCTGGAACCAATCAGCTGCCATAAACAAGGGGGATTACTGTGAAGGCGACACGTGAAAACACCGCAATGGACACTGAACAGTTTTGAAAAGTCCCCTTCTTTGCGGCGCACACAGCGGTACCTCGGTTTTTGTTATCGAGGTGTTCCAAATGTTTGGAAGAAACGTACGAAACCCGAGGCAATCAAGAAATTAGGCCGTTTCAGACCCCCAACAAAATAAACACAAATTACATTTTAATATAATATTTATCGTTCACATGCAAGACGATCACGGATACGGGACGGATCAACGGAATCAGTCCGAATCGTTCCAGATGTGGAGGAAACGCAAAAACGACTAATCACAGCCGTTTGCACGCCAGGCCACTAGAGGGCGACGTCACGGGGATGAGCCTCTTTTCCCAGAACCCCCTGCTTACAAGTTTTGTTTACAGTTCTCATCTTGTCCTTTTAGACAAAAGCAGCCCGCTGCGCGTTAAACACGGGAGATCGGAACCTTGGGATCGTGAATTAAGCCGACGTGTGACTTACTTTACAGCGTGTTCAAAATGACAGATTATGTTCCATACACTGCAATGTGCATGCCAGGCCACTAGGGAGGCGACACCAGTACTGGTGTTTTTTAAATGACGTCCTTTGTATCGGAATTCTGGGGACAAAGGGGGGTGGGAGATAAAAATAAGTCGTATCTTCTTTCTGCCCCTTCCATTCAAGATCGGAGAATGTTTGCGTTTATGTTTACATTTCTCCACTTCCTGTAATTCACTATTTGCACGATTCTTCCATTATGATTTACTCGGGCACAACAAATAGTTTGGAAACCGTGTTTTCAGCACCCTTCTCGGTGTGAACCGGACCCCCGAAGCGGGTTTCATCCACCATTCGCGTACGTCTCGGCTTCGGCGGGCCCTCCTGTTACAATTCCGGGCCTGCGCTGGGAGAGGATGGGGGGGACCACCGTCGCTGCAGAAATAAAAATCCATATCAGCATCACCCCCGAGCGGGAAAGCAGTTTATCCTGTGGGTTCTCCTTCTTCTAAACCCCGCACCCCCCCCCACACACACACCTCCCAATCTGCTTCCTCCGTGGCCTCTCCGGCGTGTGTGCAAGCTCAGAGGCGTGACTCCCATTCAAGCTTTTCAGACGCCGGCGTCGAGTTAGTGCCGCTACCGGCGTGGGGGAAAGGGTGAAGTTCCATTGAACGCAACCACGCAACTCGGAGGGCCCCCCACCCCCCCACCCCCCGTGAGCTTTGCCGCCAAATCAGCACAACATTTTTTTGTTGTCAAATGCAAGCATTCCCACCTGCGCCTTCCACGTCTAGCTGAGTCACCCCGAAAGAGCGTTCCGAGCAGCCGCACCGCTAGGCAAATGCCGGCCGCCCCCCCCTCCCTCTCCCCCCGTCCCCGCTCCGGCGCCTCGCCCTGCCGCTTTCACACCTTTGTTTGGCAGGTGCCGTCGTTGAACTTCCGCGCCGGCTTCAAAACGCGCGGCGTCGGAATAAGGCAGGGGGCATGTCATGTGACAAGAATGTAACTTTTCCAGCAAGGAGCGGGGGGAGGGGCGGCCCACGCTGGCTGGCTGGTTCTATTGTCCAAATGTGTCAGTGGGCCACATAAACAACCGGCCCCACATCTTTCGGGGAGGTACCCGACACATCCAAAACATCACGCCTGCCCGCTCCCCTCCGCTCAGGGCCCCAACCACCCCCAGTTGTAAGCCAACCCCCCCCATCCCAACCCCCCACCCCACCCCTGCTCACAACAGCACGTTGCCTTTTGAACAGTCTGGCGCGTCTCAGACGACAAAGGAAGCGAGCGCTCCGGTGACATTGATGGCGTGGATGTGGAATCATGCACCCGGGAGGGGCGGGCTGGGGTGAGGGAGGTGGGGTGTGGGTTTGAGGGGGGGGGTATCTCGCTTCAAAATGCCTGAGACGCAAAAAGAATCCAAATAAACAATGGTGATGATATGGAACTTGCAACAGTAAGGCTGGAAAAGTGGGAGGCTGATGTCTAATGGAAAGAAGGGGGTGGGGGGCACAAAACACACACACACACACACACCACTCCCTTTTCTTTGTCAAATAACAGCAGGTAAGATTTTGGGGGACGGGATGGAGGACGCAAGCAGGACGGCCAAAGTTTACCTTGCCTGCCCACGATCTCGGCCACATGTTCGGAGCTGGGCACCGGGACGCATTCGGTGATGTTGCAGCCTCGTCCTTTGGGCTCACCGGACGAGCTCTCGTACAGGGCGCACAACTTGCTCTTCCCTTGCAGGATCGACGCGTCCCCGCCGCCGCCGCGCTGCTGCTGCTGCTGCTGGAGGTGGTGGTTGTTGTTGTTGTTGTTGCTCCGGTCCTGCACTCCTGCCGTCGGGGCGCCGCCGCCGCCGCCGCCGCCGTCCTCGCCCTCGCCGAGCCCCAGCAGAGACAGCTGGCCCAGCGCGACCCGCAGGGCACGGGAGTCGTCCTCGTCGTCGTCGGGCGGCGCCAGCAGCGCTTCGCCTCCGAAGCCGGAGCCGGCTAGATCCCCGCCGTAGCCCCCGTTTTTCTCCATGAGCCCTGCGAGAACCAGCAGGCTCGGCATGGCTAACAAAAGAGTGTGCGAGACAAAGACGAGGGGAAAGAGACTGAGAGAGAAGCAGCCTCCTCTCCTTCCGACGCCCCCTCCTCTCTTTTTGCGCTAGTCCCTCCCATGGACCGCCCCCTCCCGCTCTCTGGACCCCGCCGCACTTCCAGCACAGCAGACTCTCGGCGAGCTCCGGGCGGGCGGACGGGACACGCGAGGAAGAAGGCCGGGCGTCTGCACGCTACCTCGGGAGGGAGGGGGGGGTCGGGCCTGGCGATGCTCCACCCCGTCTGGCCGCCGAGCCGCTCCCCTCCTCCGGCACCGAACCGAGCCGCGGTGGGTTCTGTAGCCTTTATTTTGGGGGGGGGAGGGGGAGGGGGTCGCTCCACCCAAAATCCAGGGGGGGGTGCTGTTAGGTGAGAACCCACGCAAGGATGTAAACACGGCGGAGGGAAGGGCGCACATGGCGCTGCTGGGGAAGGATGATGTCAACTTTAGCCCTCCTCACGTGGATAGGTGTGTGTGTGTGTGTGTGTGTGTGTAATAATAAGTGATGCGGATTATTATGACTTTTGAATCGGGAGGGGGTCCGCCCACCTCATGCAAGCCACGCTTTGCGGCAGCATGAGGACGCTGTCTGGCTGGGGAGGGGGCGGGGTCTGTGCACGGATCCCTTCGTATGGATTAGGGGGGGGGGGCGCTGCAGACCCTATGCGGGAGGGGCGGGGCGGGTTGGCGCGCACGTCCATCCATACGTTCGGGCAGCCCCGCTTCCTTTGCAGCAGCGCCTGGGAACAAAGGAGCACGCCGCGCCCGTTCGCGCCAACCCCCGGAACCGCATCGGCACGGTTCCGTTTCCTTTCCGGGTCTTCTTGTGCTTCCTCGGCGGCAAAGTCAAGGCGGGGGTGTGGATGACGAAGCAACCCCACCCCCCCCCCCGAAGGTTTTCCGTTTAAATACAACAGCGACGCACACCTCCTGTCCCGCGCTTCAAAAAGGTCCCGGATGAAAGCCTGGCTTACTTCCCCACGTGTCTCCATAGAAAGTCTGCATTTGGAGTCGTCACCGTACCGGTCCAGGATCATTCCGCGGTGGCCGTGGCGCGACATTCACAACGCCACGGGTTGGAAACCTTGTCAACCGGCGGCGGCACTCGTGCGTCCCCCGGGTGGGGGGGGGGGAACGCCGCCGTGCTAGTGCCCCTTGGGAAGATAAACCGTCATAAAACCTGTCGTGCCCTGCCCCACATTGTCTCGTGTTGACGCTCATGTTTCCTGTTCATGAACCGCCGCTCCCCCAGCGCCGGCGGCACTCGTGCGCGCCACCGCCGCATCCATGCCTGCCTGTAGGCAAGACATAATTACCTTGCGTTGCCCGCTGTTCTGACAATAATGGCCGTTATGTGGCATGTTCAAGATGTACACAGACTACTCTTTCAAAAAACAGCAGCAGGAGGAGGAGCGGGATGGCGTGATGCACGCAGGACCTGGAGGGGAAGTGGGTGGGTGGGGGTCAAGCCGCCCACCGAGAAGTCTGGTGAGGGGGGCGGGTGGAATGGGTCGGCCAGTATCCTGTGTCCACCAGGTCCATTAAAGGGGGTCCATCGGGAGCGGAGAGACCAAATCAATAAGGAGATCCGGGATCGGGTTTCCGCGCAATCCGCCCTCCCGCCTTGACGTGGGTCTCCTTGTTGGCGGCCTGACGGGTGATGGTGACCCCTGTCCCCCCTCCCTCAGGTCACGGCCGACGGCGGCCCGAGGCGACCGTCATGTGCTACGGGATACGTGTGTAACTCGCAGGGAGGTCATGTTACTGATCGTCACCATCTGGCTGGAGTGGTGCCTGCTGCCCCCCCCCCCATGAAAGGCATGCTTGGTTCCACACACACACACACACACACACACACACACACAAGGCCTTTGTTGTGTTCCCCTCCTTACAGTAGCGTCCAAAGTGTGACAAAAGGCCTTCAGGACCCCCACAAGGGGTGTCCCCCTTTTGACTTCCACCAGCAGATGTCCCCCTTCATTCCAAACAAAACAAAACACCGGAGTGAGCACAAAGGCGGGGACGAGCAGGCCGAGCACCACGTGCCGCACGCGGGACGATGACGTCAGCTTCCCCCTGCCCGCCCAACTTCTCCGCTTCTGCTTCCGCCGCTCATTTCTCGGACTCGACCTGCTCCTTGCCCCCCCGCAGAGATGTTCACAATACTGTATATGATATACACAGTACATGTATGCATTATATGCCACAATATATGATATACACAGTACATGTATGCAATTATATGACACAATATATGATATACACAGTACATGTATGCAATTATATGACACAATATATGATATACACAGTACATGTATGCATTATATGACACAATATATGATATACACAGTACATGTATGCAATTATATGACAATACTGTATATTACATATACATATGAAACAAAATACTGGTATTGTTTGTACATGCAGTATAATCCGTAATATCATTTAATATAATAGATTGCATTTTGAAATTATATATTACTACTGTGTATCGTAATTTTTCTTATGATTATTATATATCAGATTTTGTCACATTATATAGATTACTTGTACAATTACTTTTACATTGTGAAAAATACTAGTAACCATGAAATGATGTTAAATATTACAGTGTATTTTTTACATCCAATAGACAATAGTATCATTTATTTCTTTTTTTGGGGGGGGGATTTTAGCGACGTTATAATGAGCTCTGATACAAACCACGACACCGCATTAAATTAATATGACCGTTTTTATTACATACTTTTATAATAAATGTTTTAAAGGGGAACATAAAACCAAAAATATTAGTAACCATGACATGATATTGTGATATTACAATATTTATTACATACTGTACATATAATCCACAATATCATTCAATATAATACACAGCATTTTTAAAAAAAATATTGTTGTAAACAGTATGTTGTAAATGATTGTAATGCAATATTTATTACATGTAATACCTCCTATCAGTTCATAGAACCAATTCATACAGTAAATTGCATTTTTTTACATGATTTTGGATGGAAATACATTCATACACATTATTATTATTTGATGACATATAATTCATCATATGATTTCATATAATACAAGGTATTTTTTATGATATTATATTTGAGACATTACAATTATTAGTTCTGTATTAGATATTTTACAAGGGATCGTGAGAAATCCGAGTAACCGTGAGACCGCATTCAATAAATATTAAAATATTTATGACATATAATTCATCAGATGATTTCATATAATACATGGTATTTTTTATGATATTATATTTGAGACATTACAATTATTAGTTCTATAATAGATATTTTACAAGGGAGTGTGAGAAATCCGAGTAACCGGGAGACCGCAATAAATATCAGATTATTTATGACATATAATACGTCACATAATTTCACGGAATAAATTGCATTTTTTGCATTTTATTATTGGATTTCTGTCACGTTCCCTCAATCCACTGATTAAAAATAACCCGCTGATGACATCACACATTAGCGTCTTGGAGTTGTTTTATTTTGCCATAACCCGCCGCAACACGGAACGCGCTAACGTCAATAAGCGTACCCATTTTGGTGCTTGGGAGGATTTCTGGTGTGGGTTCCCACTTTGGACCTGCCAAAGCTCACCTTAAGGCGACCCCCAGTCGTTCCCTCGGTCGGTCCGTTAGTTGAATATCTCAAATTGTATTACGAGGTTAAAAATCCTAATTTTATGAGATTGATAAATGTAATTTTACGTGAAAAAATATTGTAATTTTCCAGGATTAAAAAATTTAATTTTACGAAAAAAGTTGTAATTTAAGAGATTAAAAGTTGTAATATAATGAGATTTAAATTGTAATTCTACAAAAAAAGATGTAATTTTTCGAGAAAAAAAGGTTGTATTACAATAAAAGTCTTAATTTTACGAGATTAATAAGTGTAATTTTATGAGAAAAAATTGTTATTTTTACAAAAAAAGTCATAATTTTATGAGGAAAAAATGTTGTTTTAAAAGATAAAAAATCTTATTTTTATCAGATAAATTCATGTAATTTTACGAGATTAAAAATTGTAATTCTACAAAAAAGACGTAATTTTACGAGGAAAAAAGGTTGTATTACGAGATAAAAAATCTTAATTCTATGAGAGAAATTCCAGTAATTTTACGAGATTAGGACTTTTTAGTCGAATGAAAAAAAAGTACAAAATTAATTAACAAGAAAAAAGTAATAATTTTACAAAAAAGTTGGAATATATTATGACTTTTAAAAATGTGTCCTTAATTATGTCTTTTAGTCTTCTCAAGAAAAAAAAAGACTTTCAATCACTTAATACTACAACTTTATATTTTAATTAAAAGAATGAAAAAGATGAAAAATTGCAATTGTGCAATAAAAAAGTGTTCAAACGAGGTGTGATTGTGCGAGAGGTAAAATCCGGCATAGTTCTTCAGGAAGCTTTTATTTATAGCGGGGACAACAAAACACAAACAGTTAGCATCATGATTAGCATCATCTCACCGCCCCCTCCACACAAGGCCCCCCGTTTCATAGCTGCCTCAGGCAATGCCTGTAAAGTCGACTCAGGACTGTTATTCCTGTAAAGTTCAGAGCTTTTTCTCGTCAACCTACGACGATGACGTCAATACGACTTTATTCTCAAAATCTTAACAGGCGTTTCCCGGGACAGCTATAAACACGGGCCTGGGGCCAAAGATCACAACAAAACAGATATTTCAATATGCAGCCTAAAATATTCAATAAAAAATGACATGAAATCTTATTTAAAATCTAAATAAAGATTAACTACGCATAAAGAGAAAAAGGATGAATAAATAGGAAGAGTTTTTAAAAAAGCAATTTTTGTTTTTTAAATTGTAACTATTAACTATTATTTACTAAAGCAATAAATACACCCTGAATGTCATAAACATTGACATTAAATATTATTTTTTCCCAATATTAGTCATTTAAATCTACAATAAATGAGTATATTATTACCAAAAATTTAAAAGAGCACTTTGTTGAAGATGTTGACAAACACCGCTTGAAATATTTCCTAGAAATGACATGAAATTATATTGAATTAAATAATAACAATAATAATTATAATAATTTGTGTGCATCTGCAATAAATGAGTATAATATAACCAATAAATATTTGACAAAGCACTTTATTAAAGATGTTCACCAACGCAGCCGGGAGTGTTTCTTACAAAGGACATGAAAAGAAATTTGAAAAATAATAAAAATAAATAAAATAATCATATTAAAAAAAAATGTTGGGGAAATCACAACACAAAAAATCCAATTCAAATAAATAACTCACAGATCTGCAATAATATTACAAATACCTGATTAAAAAAAAACTAAACTATTAAATAGGAAATCATATTTTAATAATTACCCCCCCCCCACAAATCTACCATAAATGAACTAAAAAAAACAAAAAATCATAAGTTCGCTATAAGAAATATATTCCAACCAGTTTTACTTGTCAACATTTAAGAAGAAAACAACAAATTGTAGTGAAATAATAATAATAATAATAATAAATGAGGGTGGTTAAAAGTAATTGTTGTTCTTTGTGGCGTGATGACAATGCAGCACACACACACACACACACACACACGCACACACACACACACACACACACACGCCCGCTGCTGGTGTCGTATGACCTCATCGCTTTTTCCGGCCATTAGGTCACCTCCCCCCCCCCCACCACCACCACCTCCAATCACATGATGCTCCGACACGCCCGCATGCTGACGAAGGCGACTCGCTTCCCGCACGGCGATGACCTCACACCGCTGAGCCACGAGCGAACTGATTGGCCAGCTTGCCATTTCCGCATCGCCGCGACCTCATCGCCCTTTGACGCCAAAACATCAACCCGTTCCCTTTTCTCATGCACTCCACATCATTATTAGACTTGCACACCATATAAGGACGTTAAGCTTATGTTTATGAAACACCATCACCAGCACACCCTGAAATGTTTCATACAAATTGTTAAATATATTTAATGACAAATTAGTCATTTATGTTTAAATCTGCAAAATTTGGAAAAATTCCATTTAAAAGCAATTTATTAAATATGTTAATAAATACACCTTGGAATGTTTCATAAAAATGTAATGAAATGATTTAAATAATAATAATGACAATAAGTTTAAAAAATAAGTATAATATTTGTAAAATAATAAATAAAAAGCAGTTTATCACCGCATAAAATATCGAATGAAAATGCGTGAAATAATATAGAATTAAATAATAATAATAATAATTTAGATTTAAATACGTTTTAAATTAAAAAATCAGTTTGTTAAACATGTTGACGCATACTATCTGAAATATTTTTTAAAAATTGAATGAAATAATATCCAATTAAATAATAATAATTTATATTTAAATGTACAATAAATAAACATAATATTTTAAAAATTCAAAAAAAAAATTCCGTTTATTAAACATGTTGACGGATACAGCCTGAAATATTTTTTAAAAATTGCATGAAATAATATCTAACTAAATAATAATAATTTATATTTAAATGTACAATAAAGAAATGTAATATATAAATAATTCCATTAAAAAAGTCAGTTTGTTAAACATGTTGATCGATACACCCTGAAATGTTTAATAAAAAATGCATGAAATAATATCTAATTTAATAATAATAATATGAATACGTTGCATGAAATTGTATTTCACAATAACAGTAATAATCTGTTTAAATCTACAGTGAATGAGTATAATATTTTTGGAAATGTAAAAAAGCAGTCTATTAAACATGTCCACAAACACACCTTGCAATGTTTAATAAAAAATGGCAGGAAATTATATTTCATGAAATAATAAGAATTTCTGTTACAACAAATGAGTAAAATATTTTTAAAATAAAAAAAGCAGTTGATTAAAGATGGTCACAAAATGGCAAAAAATGCCACCCGTCCCCGCCAGGGGGCGCGCTGTAATTAGCAAAGCTTGATTGGCAAGTCGTCTTCTTCTTCGCCTGTCCGGTTGTTTGTGTGCTGCTGCTGGAGTTTCTTGTCAAAAAAAGAAGTTCGGCGCCATCTGGGCTCGGCGGTTTTGTTGGAAACCTTTGCAATAATTTCAATAAGTCTTTTCTGTCATGTGCACGTGGGCCGTCGCCGCGTCGGAGACTCAGTCTCGGGTTTAAATCCCACGAAGGAACTTCCCGGAGCGATCAGGTAGGCGTTTCACTCAAATGTGTCCGTGTGTCGCCGCATTTTTCGTTGGTTCCGGACCGCTTTTTTAAGCGTCGAGTGGTTTTGTTTCGGAAGCAGCAAAGTCAGCTCTCGTGTCAGCTCCCGTTGCAGTTTAGCCATCCGGCCGCTGGGGGGCGTTTTGCCTTCTCTGTGTGCAATGACGGCGTTGTGGCCGCCAGAGGGCGGCAGAGAGACACGGGATGTTTTTTTCCCCACATTGGTGACTGGAAAGGATACAAGCGTTAAGAAAACACAACAAATAAGCTACGTTTGTTTTTGATGGGAATTTCTGCTCCCCCCAAAATAATGTGACGAGGAAATTATTAGGATAAGTTAGGATAAAGAGAAATTAGGACAAAACTAAATTTAGTT
>QODF01000190.1:982526-1002667 GCA_024372805.1 Oostethus manadensis
AAGAAGAAATAATGTCTTATAAACATAAATGTCAATACAAACAGGCCAAAAAATAGCACAATTTTACAGGATTTGGATGTAAAAGTATTTGTGTAAAGATAAGCTAAATAGGACCCAAGAAATGTCAAATATTTCAAGTTTTCTCCATGCAGTAATATCATAACAGTAGTGAAGCTTTTCCAAAAATACGCACGTGCATGTTTGCCCTGTCGCGTGCGTTCCTCTCTCGGCTTAAACTATTTTCAGTAAAGTTAGCTAAAAGAATATCAGCAAACATAGCTTACGAATATCAGTAAACTAAACTTAAGGAGTATCACCAAATGGGGCCAAAAGAATACCGGAAAATGTACCTTGAAGAGTGTCAGCAAACGTAGCCAAAAGAGTGTCAGCAAACGTAGCCAAAAGAGTGTCAGCAAACGTAGCCAAAAGAGTATCAGCAAATGTAGCCAAAAGAGTATCCGCGAGCGTGTTTTGATGAATATCAGAAGACGAAGCCAAACAATTACCAGTGAACGAAGCTAAAATATCAGCAACTGCAGCCAAAAGAGTATCGGCAAATGTAGCCGAACGAGTATCAGCGAATGTAGCTAAAACAACATCAGCAAACACCGCTAAAAGAGTATTGGTCAAGGTATATTGATGAATATCAGCCAACAGATATCAGTGGACGTAGGGTTTCAGAATATCAGCAACTGCTGCCAAAATACTTTTAACAAATGTAGCTAGAAGAATATCAGCAAACATAGTTGAAAGCGTATCAACAAAGGTATCCTGATGGATATCAGCGAATGTAGCTAGAAGAATATCAGCAAACATAGTTGAAAGCGTATCAACGAAGGTATCCTGATGGATATCAGCGAATGTAGCTAGAAGAATATCAGCAAACATAGTTGAAAGCGTATCAACGAAGGTATCCTGATGGATATCAGCGAATGTAGCTAGAAGAATATCAGCAAACATAGTTGAAAGCGTATCAACGAAGGTATCCTGATGGATATCAGCGAATGTAGCTAGAAGAATATCAGCAAACATAGTTGAAAGCGTATCAACGAAGGTATCCTGATGGATATCAGCGAATGTAGCTAGAAGAATATCAGCAAACATAGTTGAAAGCGTATCAACGAAGGTATCCTGATGGATATCAGCGAATGTAGCTAGAAGAATATCAGCAAACATAGTTGAAAGCGTATCAACGAAGGTATCCTGATGGATATCAGCGAATGTAGCTAGAAGAATATCAGCAAACATAGTTGAAAGCGTATCAACAAAGGTATCCTGATGGATATCAGCGAATGTAGCTAGAAGAATATCAGCAAACATAGTTGAAAGCGTATCAACGAAGGTATCCTGATGGATATCAGCGAATGTAGCTAGAAGAATATCAGCAAACATAGTTGAAAGCGTATCAACGAAGGTATCCTGATGGATATCAGCGAATGTAGCTAGAAGAATATCAGCAAACATAGTTGAAAGCGTATCAACAAAGGTATCCTGATGGATATCAGCGAATGTAGCTAGAAGAATATCAGCAAACATAGTTGAAAGCGTATCAACAAAGGTATCCTGATGGATATCAGCGAATGTAGCTAGAAGAATATCAGCAAACATAGTTGAAAGCGTATCAACAAAGGTATCCTGATGGATGTCAGCGAATGTAGCTAGAAGAATATCAGCAAACATAGTTGAAAGCGTATCAACAAAGGTATCCTGATGGATGTCAGCGAATGTAGCTAGAAGAATATCAGCAAACATAGTTGAAAGCGTATCAACAAAGGTATCCTGATGGATGTCAGCGAATGTAGCTAGAAGAATATCAGCAAACATAGTTGAAAGCGTATCAACAAAGGTGTCCTGATGGATATCAGCGAATGTAGCTAGAAGAACATCAGCAAACATAGTTGAAAGCGTATCAACGAAGGTGTCCTGATGGATGTCAGCGAATGTAGCTAGAAGAATATCAGCAAACATAGTCAGAAGAGTAGCCAGAAGAACAGCAGAGCTTTGGAATGGGAATATCATATTGAAAATCGGGTATTGTGATTGGCTCGATGCACACTGTGTGTTCTTTGGCAGTGAAGCAGCCTTTGGTCACATGACAAAAATTCCAGCGTGGACGCAAAGCCGTGCACGGGTCCACGGGCCCGCGGGGTCAGAGACTGATTTACAAGTGTGAGCGCCGCGCGACGAGAACAGTTGGCCTCCATTGTCTGCTAAACAAAGACAAGACTTTTGAGGTTTCCGCTCAAACGTTTCCCTGAATGAGACCTTGTCATGTGCGTGCATGCGTGTGCGCGCGTGAGATTGACGGTCCGCACCCTCCGTCGTGGGCCCCCACCCAGGAAGGGAAAGTCAGTGGTCCGAGATAAGGAACGTGTCCCTTGTGTGTTGTTTGTGCGCGGCGTTGCTGTTGTGGGCGAGGTCCGCGCTCAATCATTAACGTGTCCACAAAGAACTCTTTCGCTCACACCTTTATCCACCGTGCCAAGCGACACAAGCTTCAGGGGAATGCGAGGCGGAATCCCTGAGGGGGACCGGGCCGAGAGGTTCGTTGCTGCGTGTGCAAGCGGGAGGTAAGGCCGCCTCACGCCACGCACACACACGTTCTGTCTGCGCTGACATTCCCGTGAGTCACGGTGGAGGAGGAACACGGCGGACACACCTTGAGGTTTGTGTCCGCCTGCTTGGAATGCCGCAGGCCCGTCGTGAAGGTTTGCTCGCTCACCGCCTTGCCTGATGCCTTGCATCACAGGCAGCGTGGACTTAGCACCACAAGCACGCGTCCCCCCGATTGAATGCGTGAGTGTGGTAGCTTTCATGCTATTTCACGGCTGAAAGACGAGCCTAGCAAATGGAGCGCACTACCCGCTGCAACCAGCGGAGGCGCTGTCCCTCCGGTTTCATCGAGCCGTCACACCCCTTTTCTCCGCGGGCACCCCCACCTGTAACTGTGACGCCGTTTAAACGCACAGTCGCCTCGCGATATTTTGACGAGAATTTTAATTGACACTCATTGACAAAAAAAACGGTAAAAGTTGACAGAACAAATACATTTAGAATGATAGTTAGACATTTTTTTTAATTTTATTTACTTGCTTTTCTACAGTAAAATAATATTTTTGTAATTAAAAAAAATAATTTAAATTAAAAAATAATTCATAGTTTAATACATTTATGAAACAATTGCAGTTTTTTATAATATTTTGAAAAAATTTAATGAAATAATGAAAAATATAGCTATGAGTACCATTTATTTTTTGTTCATTTTAAAGAAAAGAAAATCTCTGTGACTCGAGGATCAGCAGCATAAAAATGAATTAATAATAATAATAAATAATTCATTCATTCATTCATTTTCTATGCCGCTTATCCTCATTTGGGTCGCGGGTAAAAATAAAGAATACAATTAAAATATATGCTTTAAAAAACATATTTCATTAAAGAATACATTAAAATAATAAAACACAAAATTAAATGTATATTTTAATACATTAACATAATACAATAAAAATAATTTTTTAAAGTGTCTTTTTTTAATGATTGTATTTTTAATGATAATTTACTTGCTTTTTTTTACCATAAAATAATATAGTTTTTGTAATTTAATTTAAATAATTTTAATAACATAAAACATTTATAAAATAATTGCAAAAATTTCCAATTTTTTATAATATTTTGAAAAAAATTTAATAAGGTAAAATAATAATATAGCTATGGTATTTAAAAAAAAAAAAAGAAATACCTTGTGACTTGTGAGGATACGCAGCTTAAAAAATGAATTAAAAATAATACAGTTAAAATATATACTGTAAAAATCATGTTTAAAAAATACATGAAAATAATAAAATACCAAATTAAAAATATATATATTTTATTACATTAACATAATGTGTTTTTTTGTTATATAAATGCATTATTTGCAGGCTTTTGCTGACCACATAAAAGATTAAGGTCCTTGAGTTTGACACCTGAGTAGAACTTTCATGGAAATCCAAATCCGTGGGGAAAAAAAGAGTCAAAAAACGAGGAGGATGACGGGTGCTTTCCACCAGACCCAAAACCAGGACGCCGTCTCGGTCCATATTTAACCACACACACACACACACACACATAACACACAGGCACACACGCACACACAGACAGGGCATGTCTGTCTTCTCTGCATCAGAACTTCATTGGACCTGTGATTCCATCAACTCCACCCAGGGAGAGCAAATATAAGACCAGAATCATCTCCGTGCTGCTAGTCAGGCGTTTGTCAGGACTAGGAGGAAGATGTCGCAGGCGACTTATTGGACCGCTGCTACCCGCCCCGGGTGGAAATCGGACAGATTTCTCCTTTTTTTGCCTCCTTGGATTCAGCGGATCAGCCAAACCTCCTTGGTGAGGACATGCATGTGTTGTATTCATAGTACTGCGGTGTGAAGATGGAGGGGAATCATGTACATTTAGAAAAATGGCATAAAGAACATACCTGGGAGGCTGAATAGGCTAAATTATCCTAACAAGGCAAAGTTCACCAAACTCTCGATCTCATCCCACATCACTCGATTCATCCAATTCCTCCTCCTCGCCGTTGTTGCCGGTGGTCCTTCGCGCCAGACGATACCAGACCGTGAAAAAAGTGCGTTGGGAGCGTAGATGAGTCATTGTCTGCTGGTGGGTTGCAGACAGCCGGGCAAATTACGTGCGAATATACAACCAGCGCCTGGGTTATGTTCTATTTTGACGTAAATATATGCAATATTTTAGTGTCGTCCTCATTGGTCAAGGGAAGTATCTGATCGTGTGGCTTTATTTACTGCAGTTTTGATGTTCAGTTTTAATTAGTGCCTGGATTCCATGCACACCGTCTCTGTGATCCTGTTTATGTCCTTGGTAAAATTTCCCCAAAATGCACTATGGACATAAACAGGCACACGTTACAAATAATACATGAATTACAGTGGGTCTCCAGCTAATAGCCATAGCCAAAATAGAAAAATGTAAATGAAAAATGACGGTACAAATGGAAAGGGTTCTAATGTTGACCCCTGTGGCACCCCATCAGGTAATAGCGCCTTTTAAGTCACCTGCAGCGCAACCTCAACTCTTCGAGACGTACCCCTGCAGTGTTAAGTTGGATTGACTTGAAGTTTTCTCATGCAGCTTTTTTGCCAAATTGCCACAAAATCGGTGTAAAATTTGACCAAGATTAACTTTAAGCACGACGTCTTTGCAGGGACAGGGGGCGGGACTTAGCAGCTAAACCTGTCACTTAGCACTGAGTCGTCCCCATTCATATCACATTTTTCAGAAAGAATCCATTCGTGATCTTTGTTTCTTGGTAGACTTTGGTCTATCATTAGTCAAAACATTGCAATAAAAGTCGTGTGGTAGGCTAGTCACAAGGATGTGACATCCATCCTTATTATATTACCCTACCTTGCACTTCAGAGTGGAAAAAAAAAGGTTCTACTCCCTTTTTGTGTGGAAGTGGTAATTTTTTGGCTTCTTACTTTGTCCTTCTTCTTCACTCTTTGAAAACCCAGTAGCATAATAGTTGTACTATCCGCTGTAAACAAGGAATAGTATGAGTGTAAGGGTGACTATAGGGGTGTTGTCTACAGGGCTCTAATCATGTTTAATAAAGAAACAGGTTTTCTACCCTGCAACTACCAAAATATTCCATTTGTTAATGTGGTAATTCATTGGGTCTGGGACCAATGAACCACTATAAACGTTTGGAGATTTACATGTATGCTAGCAAAGCGTTTTCACCACACTCCACAGGGGGCGCCACAAACGTGCTTGTCCACAATGTTCCGGATTAGTAAATAGTTGCATCCGGGCGGGAACGGATCGCTGGCTGAAAAGGTCCTTTTTGTTTCCTTGGTAAAATTCCTCAAAAATGCACTTTGAACATATAAAGGTGACAAAGGCAATTACAAAAAATAAAAAACAAAACACGTCCCAGGTTGTGGTAAAATGAATGCTTACGGTGCAAATGGAAAGGGTTCTAATGTTGACCCCTGTGGCACCCCATCAGGTAATAGCAGCTTTTACAGTGGAGCCTCAAGACTTCACGACCCGGGCCGAATCCATAAACTGCTTTACCGTCTTATGTTAACTCTGGAACTCATGATTTTACTAATTTACTCAATATTTAAATTCAGCTCAACAGTGTATTTTTTTTTTGGGGGGGGGGTGGCATTCACGCACTTCCAGTGGGGGGCGTGGTCTAATCGGTGTCATCGTGTCTGCGAACGAGCGAGCGAGAGGATCATCAAGTAGAGCAGAGAGAACAGCTGCTTCACACGCACACACACACGCACGCACACACGCGCTGGCCCAACCCAGCCTGACTCCTCCTCCGCGCCCCACCTTCCCCGCTTTGCCGCCCCGGCCCCTCCCTCCCTGCGCTCACCGAGCAGGATCTCCATGAGTGCAGTTTGCCAGCCAGACACACACACACTCGGCGAGAGAGTGAGCGAGAGTACGACCTCTAGCGCTTCTTCTTCTTCTCCTTCTCCTTCTTCTTCTTCACCCTCCTCAGGACGTGCGCACACCACTAGCGAGCCTCCATTTGCCGCCCCTGAGAGCTTCCAGCAGGAAAAAGGAGGTAAGATCCGCGTTTTCTTCAAGCCAAACTTGTTCCGGCGGTCTGCAGAGAGCTTTGCGTGCGGCAGGGAGGGGCCGGGGAGACCTTTTTCGGCCCGGTAAGGAGAACTGCCTCCGACGCGTTGGGAGTTATTCGCCTCATGAGCGCACTCATGACTCTCCTGCCGCCGCACGTGAGCGCGACCCAAGCCCACCCACACCCACGTGCGCGTCGCTGCGCGGGAGGATGGACGGCTCGGGTTTTGGCGTGTGTGGCCTTTCCCGCCATTTAGTGTCACGATCATAGTGACGGTGGTTCGTTTGCCGGGGCCCTGAAGGCATCCTTTTCTTTAATTTGTCTAATTTTTACCAATTTCCTTTTGATTATTGACGTGACCGCAATCTCTCGTTTATCTCAAAGTAGGATTCCTTATTTATAACTAGAATATTGTCGTAGTTTGAGCATAGAAACCTTCTAAATACAGGTTTTAACATTATTAGAGATCTGTAGACATGAAATAACACCCCTATGGTCACCTTCTTCTAAACTTAAGAAGCCGAAAGTGTACCACTTCCACACAGGATGGGAGGAGAACTTCGTTTCATTTGTCGGACATGCCGGGGCTGACTATATTTTTCCCTCCTGCTACCCAATATAGTAGACATATTAAGATAGTCTAAGACGTGTGCTTGTTGCTGTAAATTTGGGTTTTGGTGCTGGTGAGGTGAGGTGAGGTGTTAATAAATGGAATATTTTCATAGTTGGAGGATAGAAAACCTGTTTATGACATTCTAAAGAGCCCGGTAGACATGAAATAGCACACATATGGTCGTCCTTTAATTTATTTCTTCTAAACTTAAGAAGCCAAAAATGTACCACTTCCACACGGGATGGGAGGAGAACTTCTTTATCTTGTCGGATATGCCGTAGCTGACTTCATGCAGTGTTAGGGTAATGGCATGTAAGCTAATGTCTCAATGTTACTGCCGCCTAGAGACCGGCATGCTACCCGTCGCTTATATTTCAATATGTTTTGACAAATAATGGCCTACCACGAAGCAGCCATCGTGGTTTCATTTCAGAGAAAACGCCACCGGCAACCGTGCTGTACCTTTTGTGCGAGCATTCAAACCTGCACTAAAAACCCGTCGCTCCGGCTGGCACGTCTGGCGCTCACCCGACATCGCGCTGACATTACCAGCGTGGAGTACAGCAGCGCATCGCAGTGTCTTTGAATGCGCCTCCTGAATGCCTTTTGTTTGGATTTCGCTTCGTTTAGACATTTTTTACCTGAAAATGCCTCACTTGGTCCGAAAATTATAACGTTTGCTAAACTTTCCTTTACAAAACTTCCATTTGGTGCGTTCAGTGCAGCATGTTTTTTGAGGTTTCTCACTGTACTCTTTAACATGTATGGCTCGACTCGCCCAATGATTGGTAGGAATTGAACCTCCCACGTGGCCTGTAAGGGTTTTGGGTTTGGAATTTAGGAATGAGTCAACACGATGGCAGCCAAGCCCGCCCGTGTTGCTGATCGGACACGTTCGGTGGCGAAGGATGAACTGGAAATGGAGTCAGGCAAACTAGGCAGGAAGTGCGTGCAGCCTTCCTTTGCGGGATAACGACGTCGTAAAAATAAGAACAACAGGCAGAGGATTGTTCAGTGGAATCCGAGCCTGGTGGAAAGTTTTTAACCAACTCCTGTGCCCCGCCTCTCCCCACAGCCAGCGACTCGCCCCGTCTGCACCCGCTCGCCGCGCCGCCCGTCGCCATGGAAACGCCCAGCCAGAAACGCAGCAGCCGCGGCGCCGCCTCCCCGGCCCGCATCACCCGGCTGCAGGAGAAGGAGGACCTGAGCAACCTCAACGACCGGCTGGCCGTCTACATCGATAAAGTGCGCTCGCTGGAGACCGAGAACGCCGGCCTGCGCCTGCGCATCTCCGAGTCCGAGTCGATCGTCAGCCGCGACCTCAGCGGCATCAAGGCGGCCTACGAGAACGAGCTGGCCGACGCCCGCAAGACCCTGGACCAGGTGGCCCGGGAGCGGGCCCGCCTGCAGCTGGAGCTGGGCAAGGTCAAGGAGGAGTACAAGGAGCTGAAAGCCAGGTAGGAGGAGCATCTAATAAAGGGGGCGGGGCCACAATGGCCAACACTAGAAAATATATAATATAAATACGTTTTTGTAATAATATATTACATAAAATCTTATGATAGTAAATATTTAAAAAAACATATACAAATTATCTAGTACTAACATTTAATTTTAATTATTTAATTATAATTAATATATACTCCACAAAGTGTCATGCTGTTAATAATATTTACATTTTAGCTTTTGCTACATTAGAGCAGTTTTACATTTTTGTAGTGCAAATTTGGATTTTTTTTTTCTTTTGTTACATTTTTCATTTTTGATTTTTAATTATAGTTATCTAAAAGTACATTATAAAATTTTAAATATAACACTAGTAGGAGACCAAGCATATTATTCTCAGCATTAACGTTTAAGGTTTGTGTAACAAAACCTAGTTGTAATAATGATAATAAATTAAATAATAATTAAATATAAAATAAAAAGGTATGTGTGTTTATACCTTTTTTAGAATTTTTGTTGTAATTAATTTGCATTTTAATAGTTATGGAGTAATGTGCTATATAAAATATGTAAAACAATATACATATGTGTAGTTATTAAATAAGAATAATACCAATTTAAAAAACAAAAATTATTAGTACATGTATTACCTTTTAGTTTTTTTGTTACATTATACCTTTTGTCAATTAATTTATGTTAGTTTTCTTTATTATTTGTATTTTTACCATTCTTTGGTGCCACAAGCCTGCACTTTGGACAGCCCTGATTTTATATACTGAAAAAAATGGGTGTCGTTTCTTTCAACTTCATCGGGTCCTCATAAAGCAGAACTTGCAGCTGAAAAGTGTTTTTATTGTTTGTGGACGTCCGTTACTAAGCAGCATTAGACATCAGAGATTGCGGCGCCGTCACGCAGCGATGTCCCACTCTGATAAGACCTTTATGGGCTTATTAAGGCCTGCGATGACACACACAAGCATGGGAGCTGCAAAGGAGGTGACAAACCATGGCAGGTTATTCCTCTCCAGTCCTGTAGGTGGCAGTGATGTGCAATGGCCCGCAAGTGGACTGTAATGGCAAACAAAACAAGCCCGGTGCCCTGAAAGTGCGGGAAGTGGGAGCTCCCAAAAAGGAAACACATGCTAAACATAGCACGCTGGACGCTCAGAACTTGAACGGAATGTGCTACCTGAGATGTGTTTATTTCAGCTTTTGCCATGGAAAAATAGAAACGCACGTCGATGACCACAGCGTAGCCCACCGGGCATCCTCCAATTGTTTGCTGGGTTTTATGGCGCGGCAAGAAAACAATGAGGTCCCGCTAATAAACAGAACTGAACAAAATGAGTACAACTCAAGTACTGCTACTCCGCAGGTGATGAACAGCAGCTAAGCGCTAAACGTCACGCGCAGCTTAAAATGGTCATCTCCCAGTGGCCGCAAGGCATGTTGGGTATGAACAATATGAAGTGAGAACACTAAAACATTAAGGTTAACGTCTCGCCTCGGCTACTCTCTGACAACCTCCTCAGCGTGTTTTGCAATCAAGCAAAAATGCAACAAACGCTGCAAAATGTTGGAAAGAGAGAGTACCGCAAGTTACCCAGCATGCCTTGCGGCGGGACTGTTTGGGTTTTTTTTTTTTTAGCATGGGTATTGTGCACGGCTTTTTATCGCTACGCCTTCATGGTTACCTTGTGCATCTTTGTGGATGGCCTTTTATTTTGAAATCGGGCTGGCGGGCCAGATGTGGCCCGCGGGCCGCGGGTTTCCCGGCCCTACCTTAGATATGGCTGCAAACCCATCCCTGCTGCCTATTAATAGTTGTCGCACGCCGTTACGTCGCACATGTTTGCCGCGCACGCTCTGTGTCTGTGCAGAAGTTTAAAAAAACGGTTCGGCCGCACACACACACACGCACGCACGCACACACACACACAGAAAAGTGTTTTCCAAGAAGTGCTCGCCCTGGAAGGCGACGTCATCAGTGGATTGGCTACAGCGATAGCTGGGATGGTCCCATTGAGGGTAGGACCGCCCTCGGGCTGCTTTGTGTTTGGTTGCCGTGGCGACCAGGACGGCCTTGGCAGCGCCCTGTGACTCAGGATGATGACTCAGACGCCTCTTTTTTTTTTCCCCCCCCCCCTTCCCTCCACGTGGCGTCTGGAAGTAACATACCGTGTCCTCTAACTGCTAGCGGCTCTGATTGGCCGAGCTTGGACTCGAGCGGAAAATGTGTCATTCCTTCCATAAATAGACGATTGTAGAGGCGACCCCCGCCCGCCGGCACCTCCCCGCCCCCTCGGCTTGTGCTGCCGCCGGCCAACCGCTCCTCCCGGGAACTTTGTGTAATATGTAAATAATGCAGAGCAGTGTTGTAGAAGGGCTCCCATTCCTTGGTGGTGGGATAGCACTGTAGGGTTACACTGGTGAAGCTGTACTGGGAGAGAAGAAGGCCAAGCACGGCGCGCCGAGTAGAAGCCGAAAAAAGTTAGTTTCTACCTCTTTGCGTTCTTGTGCGATGAACAGGGTAAGTTTCATAAGGAAGTTCCAGGAAAATATCCGTTCCCAACTAAAACGAAAACAGCATTTTGTGAAAAGACGCATTTCTCGCGCCACAAACTAAGTGCAGCTTTCACATGTGCAACTGACGTGTGCGTGTGCGTGCGTGCACGCGTTAAAACTTCCCCGCAGCGCGTTCTTCCACTTCCTCCTTGCTGCCGTGTTTGTTTTTTCCCCTCACATGTCGACCTCCTGTCCAGTGCGCTCTTCCCACCTGGCGGCCCTTTTTGTGGCGGGAAACTGCTCTGCGAGTGGCATCCATCGCTGAGCTCTTGCTCTTTTTTGCCTCTCGCGCGTCGTTGGGATCGAGCGCTCGGGTTTCTAAAAGCGAAAAAACACGTCATCGGGGTTGAGGGGAAAAATCTATTTTTTTTATTTCTACAGAGTCTTTCGTCAAAGTTTCGATTTTAGTTGTTAAAATATTATTTATACGACGTTTGTTGCTGGAAATTTGGGATGTAGGAGTGCTGAGAAGGTTTTATGTTTGGAATGTTGTTTTTCCCGGCAGGTTTGACATTAAAATGACACAAAACATTATAAAACCAAAATTCTATATTTCATTTGAACTTTCTTCTGATAATCACTTTTTAATTGGAATAACCCAATATTCCAAAAATGACAACTTTATATTGGTTTTTGTGTCACGACATTTAATAAAACAACAACCTAATGCCACAAAAATGAAGGAATTTCACAAGTTTCAGTCTCGTAAAATTGTGATTTTTAAAATTTATTTTTCCATT
Source organism: Oostethus manadensis (assembly GCA_024372805.1). Taxonomy (NCBI): domain Eukaryota; kingdom Metazoa; phylum Chordata; class Actinopteri; order Syngnathiformes; family Syngnathidae; genus Oostethus; species Oostethus manadensis. The sequence goes on from QODF01000190.1 coordinate 994,504, forward strand.
TCTGCTTTTCTCGTAATTTTCTTGTAATTATGCCTTTATTCCTGTGATATTGGGAGTTCCCCTAATATTATACCCTTTTCCGCAACCTGCTGTGTGAGTAGTTCAGTGACCACCCGCCTTGTGCCCGCCAACCCTCCAAGCTTTAAATTCAACTTGAAGCGAAAAACACCGGAACCTTGGTTAGCGTCACTAATGCGGATGCTAACTGAATCAATTTTTCCCACAAGAAATCATCTGAATCAAACTAAGAGGCGTTTATTTTACTTTTACAATTATAGTTTTTTCCCCAAATGCACAAAAAGGATGAATGTATGGCGTCAGTCACCATAGCAAAATTTGCTGGACGATAATCGGCCCGCAAATTATTGCCGATATGACTGTCCAATTTTTTTTATGAATGCAATGATAAGATTTGGCGTAACAATGCGACCGCATCCTGTCAAAAGCGGTAAACTTTCCTTTTTTAAAGGGTTCCTGATGTGTTTTATCAACTTTGCTTCAAAACATACCATATTGCAAAGGGTACATTTGCAAAAAGGACATTTCTAGTTTAAGGCCAGCTCCCGTTGTTCAGTCTCAAATTATTTTGCGACGTTGACCGAAAAACTTGCCAAGCGGGGCAGACGCTAACTGAGCTCCAGCTGCATTTTATCGCTAAACCACCTGAAAGGACGTAACACATTACACTGAAATAAACGCGCACACAATCACTTCCTGTTCAGTGCAAAGCAAGCTTGAAAAATGCACTTTTCTTTAACTTTTTAGGATCGTTAGCCAAGCAAGATTTGCGCTTGTATGAAAACTTCGTTGTCGTCATACAAGAGTGTTAAAATAATAGCAGGGCAATGTGACTACCCACATGAAGTACTGCACCTACTGGTAACTTGTTTGCCATGCAGCAATACAAATATACTAATACCAGTACTTCATCTGCTTAGTCACATTGGAGTGCTATTATTTTGAAAGGAAATTTGATAAGGGTATACAACATCTCCTGAAAACACAACAGTATAAATAAAAAAGAGCCGTTTTCCTTACACTTCCATGTTGGAGACAGGGATACAAACTGGTCCCACTGCGGTGTGGGAACCTTATTTTGAAAATCCAGTGTGCACATAATAAGCGCCACTATTTTGTGTAAATGGGAAGCAGATGCGTCACATACGCTAGCTCTTCTCTTTGCGGGGGGGTAGATGAGAGGCTCCGAGGCCAGCGGACCAGAGCGTGGGTCTGAGGAGAGCTACTTTTATATATACTGTGTGTGTGTGTGTGTGTGTGTGTGTGTGTGTGTGTGTGTGTGTGTGTGTGTGTGCGTGCGTGTGTGTGTGCGTGACAATTTCTAGAAGTTTCCTCGGAGCTCCACAATTTGTAGGAAATCATTTAAAGATGGCGGTTGAATCCTCCCAGTGGGACGGGGGGCAGAGTTCTTTTCCATTCTGCTGCAACTCGGCGTTCCTCCTCTGAAACCGTGTCAGGGTTTGATGTTTGGAGGAGTTTGTACTTTGAGTTTGTATTGTATGCTTTTTGCCGGGCCAACACGAGTCCAATTTGCTGTCGCTGGGTCCGGTGACTGCCAAAAATCCAGTCCAGAAATGTGCCATTTGTGCCATTTAAGCCATTTGTGCCGTTTGTGCCTTTTGAGACGTTTGTGCCGTTTGTGCCTTTCGAGCCATTTGTGCCATTTGTGCCTTTCAAACCATTTGTGCCGTTTGTGCCTTTCGAACTATTTGTGCCGTTTGTGCCTTTCGAGCCATTTGTGCCTTTCGAACTATTTGTGCCGTTTGTGCCTTTCGAGCCATTTGTGCCATTTAAGCCATTTGTGCCGTTTGTGCCTTTTGAGCCATTTGTGCCTTACGAGCCATTTGTGCCGTTTGTGCCTTTCAAACCATTTGTGCCATTTGTGCCGTTTGTGCCTTTCGAGCCATTTGTGCCGTTTGTGCCTTTCGAGCCATTTGTGCCATTTAAGCCATTTGTGCCGTTTGTGTCTTTTGAGACGTTTGTGCCGTTTGTGCCTTTCGTGCCATTTGAGCCATTTGTGCCATTTGTGCCGTTTGTGCCTTTCAAACCATTTGTGCCGTTTGTGCCATTTGTGCCGTTTGTGCCTTTTGTGCCATTTGAGCGCTAAAGTGAAGCTCTTCGTCGCCGGGAGCAGCGTAGTAAAAACGCTGCCTTTTAAAAGCAAAGATTAGTCCGGAATAACATTTTGTCCATTTTTCTCTCGTCTTCGTGTGTGTGTGTGTCCGGGAAAGAATAGTTATGTGGGGTGGTCTTGTGGTGAAAGTATATTTAAAAAAAAGATATATTTAAAATTATTTTAGAACATATTTTAAAAAATAATGTAGCATTTTTATTATGATTATTTCAATGCAGTGAGTTTATTGTGGTACAGTTTGTGGCCAGTAATTGAAATACAAATGTCTATGAAAATTACATTTGATGAAACCAATTGTTTTAAACCTAAATTTAAATGTATTTACATTTGCACTATATTATTTCATATTTCGTTTGTTTTACGGAGAATTGTGTTTTTTAAAAAACGGTTTCAGATTCAGAAATGTTTTGGGTTATTAAAATAGGACAAGTTTTCTGAAGATTTCTCGCGGGACGATAACAAAGTAGTTCATCCTTTGTCTCGGTGGGCGGCGGCGGGGCTGCTCGCGTACGCACGGGGGGGGTGAAGAGTGTGACGTAGTTTTTCCGGACTTATTTTCACAAACCCGAAACAACCTTTTATTGTGCGGCGTGAGAGAAAACCGAATCAAAAGCGTAATTGTTTTCACGCTGGGGGGTGTCGAGCCTGCTAGCAAAAAAAAAGTGTAGGCAAACCTGCCTGGCGAGATGCCCTCTGAAAAGCTGCCCGCCTCCACGATGAGTGTGTGTGTGCGCGTGTGCGTGTGTGTCACACTCGAGATCATTTTTACATATAAGCAAAAAGCTTCACCAGTTTTTGGTGAATTTTCAGGCTTATTTTCTTTCGAGTGTTTTTTTTTCTTTTCGTATGATTACCATTTGGGGTTATTAACCCGCACCACCCAATACTTAGAAAATGCCATTCTAATTTCAAAGACAATATTTAGGGTTTTTCATGTGCAATTTGCAATAACCACTTAATCATATACAGCAGTGGAAATAATAATGAACTGTATACAGTAGGAGGGAGATGTTATTGTATACTATAATTACGGCAATTATGATAATTATGACGATACATTTTAGCGCAGTTTGAGAGGTGTTGTCTCGTCTCATTTGAAATGATTATTCACATGATTTTTCCGTGTGTGTCATCATTAGTTATTTTTTTGTAGTCATCCAATCAGCAGGTTTCTCGCTCCCACGAAATAATAAGAGAAAAACTGCACGCAACAGAAGATGATGAGCAGTAAGTAGTAGATGGCAGTTTTCGCTTACCTGCATCCAAGCATGCAAAGTAAAAATTATAAATCATATAGAATGATATAATCATATGCAGTAAAAAAAAAAGACACCAAAAGAGGAATTGTCTCGTGCCTCGCTTTGGTGAGTCATCAGCAAACCATGCGGGCTGGAAAAATGGCCGTTTGGGATTACGCGCACACACACACGCACACGCACACACACACACACGCACACGCACACACGCACACACACACACACACACACACAGTCCATTGAGTGTTTGCAGAGCGACAGTGTTGCATACAAATGCAGACGTTGAGTGAGTTTCTCTCGATGACGCCTCAAACAAAAGCACTGGAAGGATCCATCCGCCTCGGGCTGCGGGCTCCGCCCCGCCCCGCCGCGACCCCGCCCCCTCCCCCGAAGCATCAGGCGCTTCTGACTGGGAACGCGCCGACAAACTTTTCTTCTTGAACGAGGCAGACATTTACGCGTGCTCGGTGGGGACAATCCTCCCGATTGTGCTGGGAAATGATCATGTGACACCCGCCATCTTGTCCTGGACAAGACACACACACCCAGGCACCCCCCCCCCCACACACACACACGCACAACCAGTGTAAAGGGTGAAAATGGGTGAAACCAGCACCCCTGCTGGGTTGCGCAACCCACGCTAACTTCCGTGTGTTTTGGCGAACCGCCACCAGATTTGGCACACACCTGTACCTGTAAAATTCCCGCAAGATTGGTTGAAAAAGGATGGCCGCCTTCCAGCACAAGGTCCTTGCGGTGACACCAGTGAGAGTTTTGTCGTTGTGACGACAAAAAGAAGCCTGAATGTCTTGAACAGTTTGAGAAATGTGTCGGTGCTTAGCAGTCTAAGGCATTCCGCATTCTGGAATAATAGGAATGTCGGGGAAAGTGGGAATTGGAGGACAAATGTCTTGGAATAATTGAATGGTTTGATGCTGGTGGAATGAGAAAGTGTTGAAATGCGGAAGTGATTACAACTCAAATGACATCACAGGCATCCAGTATTCTGGAATAATAGGAATGTCGGGAAAAGTGGGAATTGCTGCGATGTAGATCATAACACAAATGTCCTGAAATATTGTAATATTTGATGTTTGGAATTAGTTGAGTAGTGTGGAAGTGGTTAGAACTCAAATCACATCAAAGGCATCCAGTATTCTGGAATAATAGGAATGTCGGGAAAAGTGGGAATTGCTGCGATGTAGATCATAACACAAATGTCCTGGATTAATTGTAATATTTGATGTTTGGAATTAGTTGAGTAGTGTGGAAGTGGTTAGAACTCAAATCACATCAAAGGCATCCAGTATTTTGGAATAATAGGAATGTCGGGAAAAGTGGGAATTGCTGCGATGTAGATCATAACACAAATGTCCTGGATTAATTGTAATATTTGATGTTTGGAATTAGTTGAGTAGTGTGGAAGTGGTTAGAACTCAAATCACATCAAAGGCATCCAGTATTTTGGAATAATAGGAATGTCGGGAAAAGTGGGAATTGCTGCGATGTAGATCATAACACAAATGTCCTGGATTAATTGTAATATTTGATGTTTGGAATTAGTTGAGTAGTGTGGAAGTGGTTAGAACTCAAATCACATCAAAGGCATCCAGTATTTTGGAATAATAGGAATGTCGGGAAAAGTGGGAATTGCTGCGATGTAGATCATAACACAAATGTCCTGGATTAATTGTAATATTTGATGTTTGGAATTAGTTGAGTAGTGTGGAAGTGGTTAGAACTCAAATCACATCAAAGGCATCCAGTATTTTGGAATAATAGGAATGTCGGGAAAAGTGGGAATTGCTGCAATGTGGGTCATAACACAAATGTCCTGGATTAATTGTAATATTTGATGTTTGGAATTAGTTGAGTAGTGTGGAAGTGGTTAGAACTCAAATGACATCAAAGGCATTCAGCTTTCTGGATAAGTGGGAATGTCAGGATATGTGAAAAATATGCTGAATGATGTGATGCTGGAATTGTTAGAAATGTCTGAAAAATGTTGACGTACTTTTGGCAATTAAGAACAAGGAAATGAGTGCTAAGCAAAAGTGGGGATGACGGGAAGGTTGGGATTTTTGGAAAGTCCTGGATGTTTGGTGTTTGTCGTGGAAGAACGCTTTGAATTGGGTGAGTTGTGGAAGTTTGGAAAATGTTCAACGGGGAAAAAGCTGGATGTTTGAAAATGTGGGAATTTTTGGAAAAACCTGAATGCAGGGCACGCTTGTCCCGAATGAGCTGAACGAATTGATGCTTGGATGGGCTGAAAAACGGCGGGATAAGAATTTTCCAAGTGTGGATGCAGAGACACGCACAACTAGCATGCCCGCCAACAACCCGCAGGGGGCGCCGTTTATGTAGCACGCCCGCACTTTTCTCCGGCTTAGCGCGAAGACTCGTCCCCTTTGCGCTTTTTTTGTTTCCAAGCGGTTTTCCGCCTCCTCCGCGTCACTTTTTCCACTTCAGGAAGCCAAACTCGATGGGAAGGCTGGGGTGTGATCGGGCAAGAGAGCGTATAGACCATTTAGGAGAGGGGTTTTTTGGGTCCTGGGTGACTAATTGGAAAATCCCACACGTGCTGCCCAGATGTGTGTGTGTGTGTGTGCTGACTATCTGCTAACAAAGCCCAGTTCCTCTGTGGTGTGAGCAGCCCTGTAGGGCAGCTGCTGGCGAATGAAGGCCGCTAACAAGACCCAGTCTGTAGCGGGCGGGTCCCAGCTGTCCCGGGGGGGGGTCACTTGCAGCAAATGCTCCATTCCAAAAAAAAAACAAAACAAGAAAGAAAGAAAAGCAGTCACCAAACTGAGATGGGTCGGCCCGGCCCCGTTCAGTTAAGGCAACATTTTCATATTTTTCTTCATCGCCAACGACTCATAAGCTTCTAAACCTGAAAGAAACAATCAGAAACAGGCTCCATGAGGGGGGCCCGGGGGGCCCGGGGGTGCCGAGGTCCGCCCAGCACCGTAGAGCTCCATTGGCGTCTGCCACAGACCACCGGAATTGGCGCCCTGTGCTCTTCACCGAGGAGAGCGGGTTCAACCTGAGCACAGGCCACAGACGTGGAGGGGCATGGAGATGCATGATTCTGCGTGACCGCCTTGGTGGTGGGTCAGGGATGGTCTGGGGAGGCACATCCCTGGAAGGGACGCACAGACCTGCTGCGTCGTTTTTTCACTTTCCTTTATAGGGGGCTGATTTTCATTTCTGGCGAATGATGTGGCTTCCTTTTGTTACTATTTTGTTACTCTCTGATGGGTTTCCAAAGTCTTGGAGCACTTGGGCCTTATTGTCCCAATATTGGAACATTATTCTTTTGGTGTTCTCATAATATTTGATCTTTTCATCTCCTAAAAACTACCGCTCTTTCTTCAGCTCCTGTAATTTCATCGTAGACGTTGTTCGCCCTGCTAGCAGGCTGGTCACCGTGACAACGGCATAGTAAACCTTGAAGGGGCGGGTTTTGGGGGTTGCAGCGGTGAGCTTGAATTGTGGTTGGCTCGGTGTGGACAAAGATAGCCGTGAGTCATCGCCGCGGCCGGGAGGCGAGCCAACAACATTCCTCCTCCTCCTCCTCCTCCTCCTCGCATTTCTTTATTCCTTCCCCTGCTTTCTTTTCCACTCTCCCACAATGCATCTCTTCAAGCTAAAACTGTCCCATATTGCTTACCACAATATTAGGAACAGCTGGCCGCACGGTACCCAGCCCAAGTAAACATATTGCTGAAGTCATTCCTTTGTCATTATCCCTGCAGATGGATGCTTCTTACGAGGAACTGCTGAGGGAAACGCGCGCGCACACAAACACGCACACACATACACGGGCCGAGCCGACATCGGTGGTGCGGGATGTAAACATGAAGTTCCAAGTTATTTATGCACGGGCCCTCTCATTACACAAATCAGACTTGATGATATAAACAGGCTGCCTTGCCTTCAGGAACACACACACTCACACACAACCCATCTGAGCCTACGTGAAAGCGCAATCATCCCCCTAACAAGTCATGGAAGTGGGAAATGATCCGCTCCGGGGTGAAACTGTGGCCATTGTTAGCTGTGCAGGCAATATTTTATATAACCTTGCAGAAAGTGTAAAAAGAAGTGAACCACTGCTAATAGTAAAGTTAGCCACAAGGGAGACTACCTGGGAGGGCGGTCTCTTCACATTCACACTAATAAACTCTAATTGATTCGTTTTCAGATGTAATGATGGTCACGGACCCCACCAATGATTGCGGTTTGGGTGGTATCACCTATGTTAGCATCACAGTTAGATGTAATGATGGTCATGGACCTGGCCGTCGATGGCAGTTTGCAAGGTATCACCTTCATTAGCATTTCATTCAGATGTAATGATGGTCATGGACCCCACCAATGATTGCGGTTTGGGTGGTATCACCTATGTTAGCATCACAGTTAGATGTAATGATGGTCATGGACCTGGCCGTCGATGGCAGTTTGCAAGGTATCACCTTCATTAGCATTTCATTCAGATGTAATGATGGTCATGGACCCCACCAATGATTGCGGTTTGGGTGGTATCACCTATGTTAGCATCACAGTTAGATGTAATGATGGTCATGGACCTGGCCGTCGATGGCAGTTTGCAAGGTATCACCTTCATTAGCATTTCATTCAGATGTAATGATGGTCATGGACCCCACCAATGATTGCGGTTTGGGTGGTATCACCTATGTTAGCATCACAGTTAGATGTAATGATGGTCATGGACCTGGCCGTCGATGGCAGTTTG
>QODF01000190.1:1003391-1036576 GCA_024372805.1 Oostethus manadensis
TAGCGGGAATAAAGTCCAAATGTAGCGGGAATAAAGTCCAAATGTAGCGGGAATAAAGTCCAAATGTAGCGGGAATAAAGTCCAAATGTAGCGGGAATAAAGTCCAAATGTAGCGGGAATAAAGTCATAATATTGCGGGAATAAAGTCATAATATTGCGGGAATAAAGTCATAATATTGCGGGAATAAAGTCATAATATTGCGGGAATAAAGTCATAATATTGCGGGAATAAAGTCCAAATATAGGGGGAATAAAGTCCAAATATAGGGGGAATAAAGTCCAAATATAGCGGGAATAAAGTCCAAATATAGCGGGAATAAAGTCCAAATATTACAAGAAGAAAATGTACATGAATGTTGAAATGTAACAGCAAAAATGAGCAAAATTCTCTCTTCAGCGATATTTTTCTTAATATGAATCACTTCTTAGCATATCCACGTGTTGCTTTACTAACTAGAAAAGCGTGTGAAAAATAATAATCCGACATTTTTAAAGAATATATTATCATATAAATATGTATATCTATATGATATTATATTGTATGTTATATAAATCTAAAGTATAAACAAAGTGCAAATAACACTTTTTTATTTACCCAGAAAAAGCAGAGTAACCAGGCGCTTCTCAAGGTAGATGGTGTACTTGGTTCTGTGTATTGGTCATCAAAATAGTAGTCATGCCAAAATGTCGTGTTGCTGCTGGATGTTCACAATATCTGAGTGACGTGTTAGTTTGTTTTCTTTTCCAAAAGAGGAAGCTTTAAGACAATAATGGACAAAGTACGTGCAGAGAATTAGCGACAGATGGACGCCCAGCTTGAGTTCTGTTCTTCGCAGTGGTAATTTCACTGATGACTGCTATGAAGGTCCACCTTTACACTAAACATTTGGCTTGAGAGTACAGTATAAACACTTTTTGGATGCCCATTTAAAAGAATAATCGAAGGATAAGCAACTCCAGAGTCACTCTGTGTTCTGAAGGCCGCCAATCATGTTCTCCAGGTCTTACGGCTTTTACGTTCCTGTTTGCAAGTTCTCCGTTTCATCTCCCCAAACTATTGACTGGTGGCTGAAATCTTGGCCGTAATCACCGCAAACGTCCTCGGTCTGGTACTGTTTGTGCACCCGAGGGGCTAAATGGAACAACGTAGCGCATAATTCCAGAGAATATAGAACATATTCTAAGATGCGGTACCAAACGGGCCGTGCCTTTTGCTCTGGTACCACACCGGCCTCCACTTTTTGCCTTCCGAGCTCCGCTCCTGCACATTAAAAGTGCGCGTGAATGTAATATTCGCTGTGGTGGTCCAGAAGGTCCATGCTGGCCTGAAACAAGCAGATCCCCACCACCACGCCGCAGATGTTCCTAATAAGAGACAACGGACCTCTTCCCCCCGCGGAGCAAATAGAATTACGGGGCATCTCGCTTCCGTCCTGGCTCTTCTTCCCTCCTCGTCCTGCCGGGAGGGCTTTGTTTTGCGTGTGTGTTCTGGCCCGCGGTGCCACGCGTCATGAATTCTTCCCCAGGAAGGCCCGGGAGACGGAGCTTAATGGGCACTTAGTGCGTGTTAATAGCTAATTGCCAGGCATTGGCGCGTTCTCTGGGCTCCTTTGTCTTGCATTCACATAAGCTGTGTGCTGTGGAAAGCGTGCTTGTTGTTGGCTGATAAACAGCCTGGAATGGCTCATTTGGGCCGCGTACCCCAAACACGCCGGGAGGGTTCCACAAGTTTGACATTTGCATGCTGTACTTTATACCCAAAACACACATTTGAATACAAATCTCATGCTTTTTTGTTGATTTTTTGTAATCTATTATGGAGATATAGAAAGTGAATTCAACTATACAATATATAAAATGTAATACAGTAAGCCCTCGTTTATGCCGGTTAATTGGCTTGATAAATGAATTTCCACAAAGTAGGATTCCTGATTCATACATTTTTTTTAAATTTTACGTTTATTTTTGTCTAATTTGAGCCCAGAAAACCTAAACTTTAGGCTGGTGACATTATCAGAGCCCTCTAGACACGAAACAACACCCCTACAGTCACCTTTACACACATATTACCCAATATGGTAGACACAAGAGGAAATAAGACATACTTACCACTATCTAAATATACTTTTAAACATTATCAGGGGCCTCTAGACATAACACACCTACAGTCACTTACACTATTAACTAATATAGTAGACATAATAAGAGAAAGAAAGACTTTAACATTGTTAGAGCCTTAAATTCTACTATACAGAATATTAAATGTATTATAATAATTGAGTAAACATAATTTGTTAATGGCATTTAACTTGTTCCAGACCTGACAGCAATGTGTGAATCTCCGCAAAGTAGGATTCCTTATTTATGAATGGAATATTTTTTCAGTTATGGAATATAAAACTTGTTTATGGCCTTCTAAATACGGGTTTTAACATTATTAGAGCTCTCTAGACATGAAGTAACACCCCTATAATCACCTTTACATCCCCATTGCCCAATATAGTACACCTTATTAAAAAAAACATCTTATTCATGTCTAATATGTAAACAGGCTCACACATTAGCATTTTTTTGGACAGCATATTTGCAACGGCGGCTTTGCTGATGATGATGATTATTATTAGAATTATTATTATTGTGTGAGATCATTAAAAGCTTCAATAACTGCCTGTTCCGTTTCTGAGGCTCTGGCGACACCTGGTGGCCAATGTAGGATACTACATTTTCTTCTGCCTTGGATATACTGCTAGTCACCTTTACACTCCTATTACTCAACATAGTAGACATAATAAAAGAAAATAAGACATTTCAGACCCCTTTACCACCTTCTAAATACACTTTTTACCATGATCAGAGCCCTCTAGACATGAAATAACACCCCTATGGTCACCTTTACACCCCTACTGCCCAATATAGTAGACATAATAAGGCATAGAAAACCTGTTTACCATCTTCTAAATACGCTTTTTACCATGATCAGAGCCCTCTATACATGAAATAACACCCCTATAGTCACCTTTACACCCCTACTGCCCAATATAGTAGACATAATAAGACATAGAAAACCTGTTTACCACTTTCTAACTCTTAACATGAGAGCCTTTTAGACATGAAACAACACCCCTACAGTGACCTTTACATTGTCGATACCCATATAGTAGACATAATAAGAGAAAATAAGGCATATAAAAGCTTTTTACCACCTTCTAAATACACTTTTTGACATTGCCAGAGCCCTCCAGACATGAAATAACACCCCTATAGTCACCTTTACACTCTTATTACCCAATACATAGACATAACAAGATAATGATTAAGTCAAATTAGACACAGAAAACCTGTTTACCATCCTCTAAATACACTTTTGAACATCAGAGCCCTCAAGACACGAAATAACACCCCTATAGTCAAAATAGCATTTGCTTAAATCTCCTTATTTTTGACAAATAATAGCCCATATTCAAGCGGGAAACAGGATTATTTGTTGATATATTTTGGAGGAAGCGTGATAGTAGCGAAGGATTGTGTGTTTTTGCCAGACGTGTAATGTGCATAGGTTCTTATTTATAAGGAACAAACAAGAACTACACTTAGTGTCCATCCTCAGGCGCCCGCTACAGAAGGTGTTGCTTTCTGGCGAGGGTCCAAACAAAAGTGGGGATGGACTGTTGGATTAAGGCCTTGTGGTGCTTATACTTGACAACCCCCCCCCCATCTTCCTCTTGCGTCCTGGCAGGAACAGCAAGAAGGAGTCGGACCTGGATGCGGCGCTGGCCCGCCTCAGGGACCTGGAGGCGCTGCTCAACTCCAAAGACGCCGCCCTCTGCACGTCCCTGGGGGAGAAGCGGGCCCTGGAGGCCGAGGTGAAGGAGCTCAAGGCTCAGCTAGCCAAGGTAAGCGTCCCGCCTGTGCTTGGGGCCCGTGTCGGGTGGCTTGGCCCATCCAAGTCACATGATCTTAATAATCATAATCATAATATTCTTCTTCTACTGTGGCGTGGCGGCCTTTTGTCTTTTTCTGTGTGGGGAAAAAAGTCTAATTTTATTCTGAAAGAAAAGGTAAAAAATAAATCGTCGGCTTGTTACCCCCCCCGGGGGGCTTCAGCTGGAAGTCGCCCTGGCCGACGCCAAGAGGCAGCTCCAGGATGAGATGCTGAGGCGAGTGGATGCGGAGAACCGCCTGCAGACGCTGAAGGAGGAGCTGGAGTTCCAGAAGAACATCTACAACGAGGTGCTCTTTTTACCTTCTCCCGCGGGGTGTTGACCCGCAGCCCAACGACTCGGCCGTGCCTCCGCAGGAACTGCGCGAGTCCAAGCGGCGCCACGAGTCCCGCATGGTGGAGGTGGACAGCGGGCGGCAGCTGGAATTCGAGAGCAAGCTGGCGGCGGCGCTGACCGAGCTGAGGGAGCAGCACGAGGGGCAGGTCGGCCTCTTCAAGGCGGAGCTGGAGAAGACCTTCAACTCCAAGGTACCCGTCCTCTCACGCCCCCTGGTGGCCACGGCCTGTTTGGCATGCATTATTGTTATTATTACTATTATGTCTATTTGTTTTCATTTACCTACATAGTATTACTATTTACATATTTTTTACTGTTATTAGGCTTCAGCCTTCAGACAAAATTCCATAACTACAATAGCAATAGCTTGTATTAATATACATGCAAATTTATTGACATATTGTATTATCTATATTGTGTTATACTGTATATATATATTGTGTAATTTAGTTGTTTCAATTATTTACATATTATGTTTATGTTATTTACTTAGTGTTTACCGTAGAACCCTTTTTGATATACACATGATTGTGTTAATTTGTCACATGATTATATTATTATAAATATATATATTTTTATGATACACCCTTCAGAAAAATTCCATAACCGCAACTGTAATAACATATAATATTATGTATTTACATAACTGTAGTACTAGAGGATTCATTGACATATTTTATTTGTATATTTATTTAAATATATCCGTGCATATACGTTGATTTATGTTATTAATTAAATATATTGCTTTTTATTATTATGTTCTTTATTTACATATTGTTTGATGTACATATTTAACTGTCATATAATATATGTTATATATTATATGTCATATATTTCTGTACACTTTGTTGTTTTCATTGTATTCTTTACTCACATTATTATTATTATTATGAATATATTATTGATGACATGTTTTATTGTTATTAATTTAAAAATGCATTTCTTTAATTACATATATTTATTGATATGATATATTTAGTTGTTTACATATTGTGATATTTCACCCTTATTGCGTAATGGTGTTATTCTTGACCTGCGGTGACTTTCTTATTGTGGTAGGCCACCTAAAGGGGTGGAGCTTGACACCGTGCAGTGTGTTGATTGGTGGATGAGACTTTGACAATGCTGTGCGTTAGCACAGAGCTCGTGTTTGTGAGCTAAAGTAGCGAAGGGCGCTAACCGGCATCCACTTCCTGTCCGGGCAGCTGGAGAACGCCCGCCAGTCGGCCGACAGCAACAGCCACCTGGCGGGCGCCGCCCACGAAGAGCTGCAGCAGACGCGCATTCGCATGCAGGGCATGTCGGGCCAGCTGAGCCAGCTGCAGCAGCAGGTACCCACGCACGCACGCACGCACACACGCATTGCGAGGTCCAACCGCACGTCCCCTCCCAGCTGTCCCAGAGCGAGGCCAAGGTGCGTGAGCTGGAGGAGACGCTGAGCAGGGAGCGCGACCTGATGCGGCGGCGGCTGGAGGAGAAGGAGCGCGACATGGCCGACATGCGGGCTCGCCTGCAGAGGCAGCTGGACGAGTACCAGGAGCTGCTGGACATCAAGCTGACGCTGGACATGGAGATCAGCGCCTACAGGAAGCTCCTGGAGGGCGAGGAGGAGAGGTGAGGGTCCACCCGGAGGCTCGTCTTGCTCTCACGCCTGCACGCCCGCCCGCCCGCGCCGGCCCCGATCATTTGGCGGGGAATTTATTTCTCTGCTCGGCACCAAAAGCACAGGAAGGTCAAAAAGTGGCGGTCTTCCGCGCGCACGACTTACAGAACCCGACCAGAACCCCAAACGTTGCAGGTGATCGTTTGCGCGGAGATGTGCCAATTTGCAGCGTCGTTGCAGAGATTCCCTCTACTAACCCTTCTGGGAACGTCATAAACATAAATACATATTTCCCTTGTCAGCCATTTTTTTTCCTGATTTTTCAAAAAGTGAAATATTTGACCAAAAAGTTTTTTACTACTAAAAGAAAGCAATGTGCTTATTTATCATTTTTTATACAATTTTTAAACCATTAAAAAAAGGACTAATAATTATTTTATAATAACTTAATAATAATAAATAAATAATAATAATAAAATTCATTGAATGTACCTGAATATGAGTAGTATATTATGTAACTGAGTATATTATATTATAATATATTATATTATAGTATATTATGTAACAGAATATGAATAGTATAATAAAAAAAATATAGGTATAGGTAGAAAATGGGTTATTTGCAAAGTCATAAAAGCCAAAACCCAACCGTGGGGATTCACTGTACTCATGCTTTTGGTAATAACTCATTTGTTAATAATAAACTACAATATATTATTTCTATTTTAGATCATTTTTATTATTTATATTGTCATATTGTAGTTGTTTTATGTAATATTTACCTTATTATAGCATGTTTTTTTTCAATTATAATTGTTATATATTTGTATTATTATATTATTAGAAATTATTATATATTTTTATATTATAATTAGAATTAATGTTTAGGTAAATTATATTAAATGTTAAGTATATATATCAATATATATGAATTTATTGTTAACATTTATTGTTAATGTTAATTAAATATTAGAAGATATAAATTATAATGAATGTTTTATATGTATATTAACTAATTGGAATTATATTAATATATATATACAATACAAAATAAAGTTAGCAATAATGTATTATATATATGTGTGTATATTGTATATACATATGTGTATGTATATATACAGTATATATATGTGTGTGTGTATCCATCCATCCATTTTCTTCCGCTTATCCGAGGTCGGGTCGCGAGGGCAGCAACCTAAGCAGGGAAGCCCAGAGGTCCCTCTCCCCGGCCACTTCTTCCAGCTCTTCCCAGCGGATGCCGAGGCGTTCCCAGGCCAGCTGAGAGACATAGTCTCTCCAACGTGTCCTGGGTCTTCCCCGAGGTCTCCTACCGTTTGGACGTGCCCTGAACACCTCCCCAGGAAGGCGTTCGGGAGGCATCCTAACCAGATGCCCGAGCCATCTCATCTGGCTCCTCTCAATGCGGAGGAGCAGCGGTTCTACTCCGAGTCCCTTCTGGATGACAGTGCTTCTCACCCTATCTCTAAGGGAGAGCCCAGCCACCCTGCGGAGAAAACTCATTTCGGCCGCTTGTACCCGCCATCTTGTCCTTTCGGTCACTACCCAAAGCTCATGACCATAGGTGAGGGTAGGAACGTAGATCCACCGGTAAATCGAGAGCTTTGCCTTTTGGCTCAGCTCTCTTTTCACCACGACAGACCGGTGCAGAGTCCGCATCACTGCAGACGCCGCACCAATCCGCCTGTCCATCTCACGTTCCATCCTTCCATCACTCGTGAACAAGACCCCGAGGTACTTAAACTCCTCCACTTGAGGCAGGACCTCATCCCCGACCCGGAGATGGCACTCCACCCTTTCCCGGGCGAGAACCATGGATTCGGACTTGGAGGTGCTGATTCTCATCCCAGCCGCTTCACACTCAGCTGCGAAACCGATCCAGTAAGAGTTGAAGGTCTCGGCTCGATGAAGCCAACAGGACCACATCATCTGCAAAAAGCAGAGATCGAATCCTGATCCTAGAAATTCTGTCTATGAAAGTAGTGAACAGAATCCCCACAGTATTCCCCGAGGAACACGGTCGAATGCCTTCTCCAAGTCCACAAAACACATGTAGACTGGTTGGGCAAACTCCCATGCACCCTCAAAGACCCTGCCGAGAGTATAGAGTTGGTCCACAGTTCCATGACCAGGAAAAAATCCACACTGCTCCTCCTGAATCCGAGATTTGACTATCCGGCGGATCCTCCTCTCCAGAACCCCTTAATAGACCTTACCGGGAAGGCTGAGGAGTGTTATCCCACGATAGTTAGAACACACCCTCCGGTCCCCCTTCTTGAAAAGCGGAACCACCACCCCGGTCTGCTAGTCCAGGGACACCGACCCCGACGTCCACGCAATGCTGCAGAGTCGTGTCAACCAAGACACGCCCACAGCATCCAGGACCTTAAGGAACTCCGGGCGGATCTCATCCACCCCCGGGGCCTTGCCACCAAGGAGCTTTTTGACCACCTCGGTGACCTCAGCCCCAGAGATAGGAGAACCCGGGCACTGCTTCCATGTTGGAAGACGTGTCGGCAGGATTGATGAGGTCTTCAAAGTATTCCCTCCACCGGTCCACAACATCTCAAGTCTAGGTCAGCAGCACACCGTCCCCACCATACACGGTGTTGACTGTGCACTGCTTCCCCCTCCTGATACGGCAGATGGTGGTCCAGAATCTCTTTGAAGCCATCCGGAAGTCGTTTTCCATGGCCTCTTCAAACTCCTCACATGTCCGAGTTTTTGTCTTAGTAACTGCCAAAGCCGGAGACCGCTTGGCCTGCCGGCCGGGGTCCCATGGGCCAAAAAGGCCTGAGAGGACTCTTTCTTCAGCTTGACAGCATCCCTCACTGCTGGTGTCCACCAACGGGTTCTGGGATATTAGCTGCATCAACAATGGAGCCATGAAACATCGCCCACTTGGATTCAATGTCCGCTGCCTCCCTCAGAACTTGGTCAAAGCTCTCTTGCAGGTGGGAGTTGAAACTCCTTCTGACAGGGGACTCTGCCAGATGTTCCCAGCAGACCCTCACAATACGTTTAGGTCTACCAGGTCTGACCGGCATCCTCCCCCACCACCGGAACCAACTCACCACCAGGTGGTGATCGGTTGACAGCTGAGCGTTGAAGTCACCCAGCAGAACAAGGGAATCCCCCTAGGGAGTACTCTCTAGTACTTCCTCTAAGGACTCCAAAAAGGGCGGGTATTCTGAACTGCTGTTTGGCGCATACGCGCAAACAACAGTCAGGACCCGTCCCCCCACCCGAGGGCGTAGGGAAACTACCCTCTCATTTACCGGGTTAAACTCCAACGTGCAGGCTTTGAGCCAGGGAGGAAACAAGAATTGCCACCCCTGCCCGTCGCCTCTCATTGCCGGCAACACCAGAGTGGAATGAAGTCCAGCCCCTCTCGAGAGAACTGGTTCCAGAGCCCTTGCCGTGCGTTGAGGTGAGTCCGACTATATCTAGCCGGAATTTCTCCACCTCACGCACCAGCTTAGGCTCCTTCCCCGCCAGAGAACTAACTTCTGTAGCCGAGGATTGTACCGCCAAGGCCTCTGCCTCCGGCCGCCACCCATCTCACTTAGCACCCGACCCCTTTGGCCCCTCCCACGAGTGGTGAGCTCATGGGAGGGGGACGCACGTTACCTTTTCGGGTTGTGCCCAACTGGGCCCCATAGGTGCAGGCCCGGCCACCGGACGCTCGCCATCGTGCCCCACCTCCGGGCCTGGCTCCAGAGGGGGACCCCAGTGACACGCATCCAGACAAGGGAAAAGGAAGTCCAATTGTATCATTCATCATTAGGGTCTTTGTATGTATAAATGTGTAATGTATCATATTTTTCATTTTTACTTTTACTTATTTTTTAAAGTTTTATCATTTTGACTTGAAGGCCATTTTTAAAATGTATTGAATTTTCACTGGCTCTCCACCTACACCCCCCCACACCCCACCCCTCAGGTTGCGTCTGTCGCCCAGCCCCCCCCAGGCCAGGGTGACGGTGAGCCGCACCTCCGGCTCCTCCCACAGCCGTCTTGTCCACGCAACGGCCTCCAGCAGCCGCGCCTCCTCAGGCGTCGCCAGCGCCAAGAAGCGGCGCCTGCACGACAACGACAGCGACACCTCCAGCGTGGCGGGCGGCACCGTCACCAAGACGCGCATCAGCCAGCACGCCTCGGCCAGCGGCCGCGTCACGGTGGACGAGGTCGATCTGGACGGAAAGTTTGTCCGCCTGAGCAACAAAAGCGACGAGGTGCTTCCTTCCTCTTGGAGTCTTTTTCCCTTCCAAACACGAGCTTGCCCTTCTCACCGCTCTCGCCCTCAGGACCAATCCCTGGCCGGCTGGCAGGTGAAGAGGCAGGTGGGCGGCGCCGCCCCCATCGTGTACAAGTTCCCCCACAAGTTCACCTTGAAAGCTGGATCCAGCGTCACCGTAAGATCCGAAGATCATGAACAGAACCGGGATTATGTTGAATCAAACCGGCAAAAGTATTCCCAGCGCTTCACTAATCCCGAAAGGCAATCATTTCCTTCACACCTACGCCATGGAGCCGAGGTGCATCCTCTTTGGGTCTACATGCAAGCACACGCCTCCTCTTTTTGTACATTTTCAAACATGAAAAATTCATGTCACGAAGTGCTGTGAATACTTTTGCAGTTTTTTTTCCTCTTTATTTTAATTTGTATGATATAAGGCATCAATATTCCAAAGTATTTCATTATTATTTCCCATTACAATTACATTACGCGAGTTAAGAAAACAATATATATCAATTTCTAAAAATGATTACAATAAAATAACAATTATTGTTATACTTATAATAATATATATATAATTTTTTTTTAAGTAAGAGATTTTTCAAATGAATTTTAGTCTTTGGGATTTTGACTTAGTTTGGGAAAAATGACATTTGAAAGAACCCATCCTCCTGTTTCCTTACTCGCAGATCTGGGCGGCGTCCGGTGGCGGCAGCCACTCCCCCCCATCTGACCTGCTGTGGAAGAGCCAGGACTCGTGGGGCACCGGCGACCTCCTGCAGACCACCCTCATCAGCGCCAGCGGAGAGGTAGGACGCCCCCCATGGGTACACTTTGCTCCCAGCGCTGACCGTGTGTCTTCATCCCTCGCCAGGAAATGGCGAGCAGGAAGGTCTCCCGCAGCCTCTTCCAGGAAGACGAGGACGACATGGTAAGCGATGGCCGCGGCGGTGACACGCTAAGGTTCCTGACGTGGGCGCCGTCCTCTCCGCAGGGCGCTCACAGCACCAGCGGTGAGAACGAGTACAACCTGCGCAGTCGCACCGTCATCTGCGACTCGTGCGGGCAGCCGTCGGACCGCAGCGGCGGCCCTTGCAGCAGCAGCGGCGGCGGCGCCGCCGGCGGTGCCGGCGTCACGGAGGGCCTCATGGGACATTCCTTTTTCATGGGCGCTAACGAGCCCAGACAGGTATGACTAATTATTATTATTAGTTCCTTTTTTTAATTGCCATTTTATTACTCCTCCTAACAACTCATGAAGGTCGAACATACTTCTGTGTTTTTTAAGCAGTTTTTGAGAAGCTGACATTAGAGGTTTTGAAATCTTTGACATCATTTGAAAATCATATTTTCATGGGAGTTTTTGGGAACATGACGTTTTTTTTTTTTGTCAGTAGGACCTTGAGTAGGATTTTTTTTTAAAGTGTTTATTTTGACAAAATAAAAGTACATGACAATCAAAGTTGCCGCCATCCGTCAACTGTTTTTGGGAAGCTGCCGTTTTTTGTCGTCTGGAACTTGAGTGGGTTACTTTTTTACTTTTGTTTTGAATCTGACAAAATGACAATGCATGAAAATCAATTTGCCGCCTCTAAGTATGAAACGTTTTTGGAGAAGGTGACGTTTTTGCTCGTTCAGACCTGTTTTTGTTTATTTTAGAGAAGGAAAAAATGCTTGGGAAGGAATGTTTCTGCTATTTGTATATTACTTTTATTGCAGTTTTTGGGAAGGTGACGTTTTTGCTCACTCAGACTTTGAGTGAGCTTTCTTTTTTTTTTTTTACGTGGGGAAAAAATGCCCGGAAAGGAATGTCGCTGCTCTCATTCCTCTACTATTTTTATTGCAGTTTTTGAACATGTTTGGTCATTAAGACCATCAGTGAGCTGTTTTTTTAAATCTGACACACAAAAGAAAACAAACGGCGGCGGCGTTGATGTATGTTTTGTGCAGGTGACATTTGTGGGGGTCAACCTTGACCTTTCACCCTTCTCCCCCCCAGAGTGGCGTGAAACCCGAGAACTGCGTGATGATGTAAAAAGCGGATGACGACGTCGCCTCCCTCGCCTCTCCCGTATCGCACTTAGCATCACTTTCCGCCGCTGGGATCTTTCTCTTTTGTATTTTTGAATCACTTCTTCATTAACGACTTCCATTTTTTTGTATCCACTTGGCTCGGCAGCTTTGAGGGCCTGAAGGTCACGAGAGCTTCCTCGCATTGCGTCATAATCTTCTCCTGTGATTGCACGCACGCACGCACGCACGCAGCAGGTCCAGTCCAGGCCGGCGTTTAACGCCATCAAATCTCAACACGCACAGACGGCGAACCTTTCAGGCGTCAACACACACACCAAGACCCTCGCAGGAAACGCTCGTAAGTCGTCGACATTGACTTCCCGATCAAAAGCTTGTCCACAGTTTTTTATATTTTGGAGCCATCTCAGGGTGTTCATTTTTTTTATGCAAACCAGTCAAAAGTTTCTTTCTTGAGAATCATTTTTAGTTGTCATAAATTCAAGGAGGCCTTGAAATGCAAATCGGGGGTTTCGTGTCTAGTAATGCCAAAGATGCGTCACCGTGGTAACCAAGGGTGTCTTCTTATGTGCCTGATGGACAAATCATTGATCTTGTGCTAGAAGTTTTTGTTAGTTTGTGTTTTTTAAAAACATTCACACCGTTAACGTGCCTTCAGACGTCTTCTATGGCTTGCGTCGCTCTTTTTCCTGGAAGCTCCTCACGGGGCGGGAAGGGGCTTTTTCGGGCTTACGTGAAAATTTTGTACTGTAATCAAGCCTAGCGAAGCATTTATGGAAAATACTTGATGGCTGCTTCTTTTGTCTGATGCTTCATCGAGGATTTTTGTTCCCCCAAAGTGCCTTATAGTTCATCTCCAGAAATGCAGAAAATGATGTCAACATTGGAGCTTTTTTCTTCTGTCTGACTGAAACATTTCACGTTTGTATGTTTGTTAATTGAACATTTTTGGATTCACATTTGCAATCACAGTCGTGATCTCTTTGAGATGTTTCAAATGCTGTCCTTAGCAAAGCCATAGAGAAATGATGAATGTTGTATTTTTGTGCTTCTTTTCCATGTTAAAAAATGTTACGCTTGCAGCGAGTAATTGTCTTCTTTTCTTTAAATACACAGCAAGCCCATAATGGCTTTTTATTTACAAACGTACACAAAAATGTTTACAATGAATACACGACATACTTTACAGGTGTTGCCTTTTGTTGTAAATGACTGTCGCTTAGCTCCACCCACGGAAACTGACCAATTACAGACAAAGCCACGCCCACAGACCACCGCGGAAGTGACACATGTTGTCTACTGTGATTGGCTGGAAAGCTACTTATTGTTTTCGTCTCCCAAACCCGATAAAACCTCAAAGTTGTCTGTTGAAAAATCAACAGGCACACCTTTGTCTGGCCCACGGTAAGAAATGCACTCGTTTCCAAAACTGTGGAGTAAATTAGCTTGCCAACCCACATACGGGCGTACTGCTAAAGTTAGCTAACGGCTAGCTACGACTGAAAGTGGACCCTTAAAGGGCGGTTGCGTTTTAGTTTTAACAATTAGAACAGTAATTAAGGCCTGTTTAATACCGTGGTTGCATTTTAGTTAGTTTCCCTTAAGTCCTTGTATCGCTAAGAATGTGTACTGAATGGTGACTTTAAGCAGTTTTGCGCCTTGCTGACATCCGTAGGCGAACGATGACGCAACGCGGAAGTAAGTCTGGAGTTCGTGGCTTAGTCTTCGTGTCATTAAAAGCTAATTTAAAGATAAAAAACCGTCGTCCAAGATGCACTTTAACACATTCACGGTACCCTTTTCCCGGGATAAACGACAAATATTGTGTAAATAATTCTCCGGCGAGTGCAAGCGATGGAGGCGCCATCTTGGTACGGGAAGCTTGACTGACGTAGCAACAGTACCTAGGGGGGCGGGGCCTACAAACGCACCTGATTAAAGGGCGATACCGTACTTCCTCAAATAGTCCAAAAGAGTAATCGTTTCCAAGTTTAGCTTAAAAAAAAGTTGCCTCAGCAAGAAAATGTGGTCTTGGATACTAATACTTCAATTCTGATTAATGCAATTGTCTATAGCAGGGGCCATGTGCGGCCCACATCAAATTGTGGGAATCTAATAAAAAAAGTGTAGCAAAAAGGCACAATGTTAAATGCAAAGGCGGTCCGATGCAGTAATATAATATATATGCACATTCTGTTGTACTATACGATTCTTCACGTCACCCCCAATGCATGGCTTAGATGCCTGGTATTCTCTGCAGTTGAGTAAGAAAACAGTTACTATGTGAGGAAACACAGTTTGAAACTGTGTGGTGGAAGAAAGAGCTAAAGTGCATGTTTACAAAGTTGTTGTACAAAAAACACATCCACGGTGGGTTTGAAAAATCAAAAGCATAACAAAGATTTACATCAAAACAAGCAAATGGGCCGAGCGGCACGGCGAGCGTGGCAAACAAAAGATAGTGTTTTTATTTTCGAGCGGATTCAAACGCTCCAGACCATCTCCTTTTCCGTCGTCACGTCTTTTCAAAGTGGGAGGTGCATCAGAGCCCCTCCCACTTCCACGGCGCCACGCCAGTGCGCCATGCCTGCCATCATGCCGTCTCCTCCCTTATGGAGTCCTAGCGCGCTCCACATGGGGGCAGCTGGGGGGGGGCTCAAAGTTGCTGTGATCTTCTTGTGCTCTCCGTCGTCACTGGGGTGTTCTCCTGGGGGAGGGGGGCCGGCGAAGGGGAGGTAGGTCATAGTGTCCCGGGATGTGGCTGTTGACGGGGAGGTCGTAGTGACTGTGGGGGTCATCCGAGGGGGCGTGGCCGACAGAATTCTGGCGTTCTGAAAGGATTAAGTAGGTAGGATTTTTTTTAGGCCTCAACTCCATGTGACCTTTGACATGTAAGACAAAACCACGTAAAACTCTCTCACCTCTGCGTAACGAGGCGGCGTTGAAGAACAGCGGTGGGCTGATTTCAGTGTACGCTCGATCTCTGGGGACGGCCGCCTTCATCTCCATGTAGCTGCTCTCCGGCGGGCAGAAGGGGGGTCCGGGCAGGTCCTTGATGGTGGCGTATGGATTCTCACTGTTCAGAGAGCTGCTGCTCGCCGTCGCCGCGTCCTTCAGTTCTGTTGTATGATGAGAATACCAAAACCAAACTCTGATCAGGCCCACCCCGACTTCAAATGCTAACCCATAACCGGTGGGTTGGGGCTGGAGTTTGTGCTAGGGAATAACATTAGGTTAGAGTTAAGCTTGTGTAATCTCTAACTAACCACAATACCCACCACAGCACAAGCCCTACTCAAAACCCTAACATTAACCGGAAACCCAGTCCTAAACAAAATCTTAGCCATAAACAAGTCCTAACCAAAATACGAACCAGGACCCCAGCCTGAGCCAAAATCCCAATCCTAAACCCCAACCCTAATCCGAACGGGAACCCAAGATGTAACCAAAATCCCATACCAGATACTACCCCCAACACTAATTGGAAACCCAGCATTAACCAAAACACCAACCCTAACACTAACCAGAACACCAGCCTTAACCAAAATCTCAACCCTAGCCCCAACACTAACGAGAACCCCAGTCTTAACCAAAATCTCAATCCTAACCACAACCCAAACCCTAACAAGAACTCCGGCCTTAACCAAAACCCCAATCCTTGTGGCCAAGCCTGCCTGTCAAAGCCTGATCCCGTCAGATCTCAAAAGCTAAGCAGGGCAAGGCCTGGTCATTACTTGGATGGGAGACCTCAGAGGAACCCCAGGTGCCACAGTGGGAGGAAATAAACTTTCCTTGTGCCCTTAGGCAAGGCACTTCACCCACATTACCTAGTATGAAAGTGGTGTGAGTGTTGGTGGTGGTCGGAGGGTTTGATGGCGCACACTTTCCGTCAGTCTGCCTCAGGGCAGCTGTGGCTAAATAGTGGCGCACCATCACCACGTGTGGTTTGAATGGACAATGATGGCCTCAGTGTAAGCGCTTTGATAAAGCGCATAACAAGTCTAATTTTTTATTATTATTATAATCCTAACCCCAACACTAACCAGAACCCCAGCCGTAACCACAATCCCAAACCCTAACATGAACCGGAACCCCAACCTTAACCAAAACCCTGGCCCAGCCCTCACCAAAATCCCAACGCAATCAGGTTCTTGTACGTCTCACACCCTCATTGTGGTTCCCAGCAGGACCCAAACGTGGCAGAAAACAGGACTTATGGATTTAGGCTGTTGTGAAAGCTTCTTTTTCCTGGTGGATTTTAAATCCTGACCTCTAACCCCCAAACGTTTACCCAAAATCTCCAATAAGATCTGTAGGTTTGTGCACACGCCAACATGGCTGGTCATTCCAGCTTGTAATGCCACGCCGCGCCACAAGAGGGAGCAGTGAGCCCTTCCCTAGGTTGGTGACGTCATACTGTACCTTTGTTGAAATATTTGCCCAGGCTGGCGCTGTAGCTGTAGCTCCGATCAATCCCCGACGCCCCTGAAAACAAGTCCACGCAAATTCAATCATCAAATATGGCAGCATGTTTATTTTATCTCCATGGTTAGCGTGCTCCCTGGCTTGTAGGACTTCCTGCACAGAGGAAACCCAACAAGATCCCAAATAAAAGAGGGCTTGGCGGAAGAATAGATAGTTTGTTCCGCCTCGTAAATCACGCTGTAGGAACGTTCGGGGCTGCTTGAGCGTGCTAGCGTGTGCCGTGAGGAGGCTGATCAACGATCCGCTGAGGCTCACCTGGCTCTTTGCGGCCTTCGTGGTGTTTCCAGTCTGCGGGCAGCGTGGCGTTACTCTCCACCCCAAAGAGGCCGCGCCGGTCCCGCTCCATGTTCTTCACGCTGCAGAACAGCTGGTTGTTGGTGTTCTGCACAAACAGAACGTGTGAAGAGGAAGTAACACGGCTTGGAAGGTGTGTGCGTGTGCGTGTGTGTGTGTGTGTGTGTGTGAGAGCACAGGGGTCACCTTGATGGTACGATCGTGGTTGTTGGGGAGGTGAGGCAGCGGCGGCCGGTTGTCCCTCAGCGTGTGGTAGCTGGGGTTGGAGTAGTAGTGGTGGTAGCTGTGAGGAACGTCTGCAACACACACACACGCACGCACGTTTAAAGTCTTATACCGTGTGAATTTACACACACACACACACACACACTGTCCATTTCTCTTGGAGATGAATCAAGACTCTATTATAAAATATATATAAGATTCAATGATATTGTTTTATACTTCACTTTTCATTCAACTACAAACATTCATTTGTAATTGTATAAATCATAATAAACCGTGTAAATAAAATATTGTATAGAATAGTCACCTTTTTAATTATTTAATTATATTTGATGTAATACTGTATTTAAATTAAGTGTTTTGCAAATATGGTATTGTATGTGTATGTATGTAAATATATTTAATTCAATAAAAATGTATTTAAAAAGATGTAGGGTATCTATTTCTCTAAGTTTTGCATGCATTTTGTATTATAAATATATATATTAAGACACAATAAATATACAATCTATTATTAAGACGTGCTATTTTGTTAGAAATGTTTTCTACTAAATGTTTTTCAAATGATTGTTTTTGTGTGCATGTTTAGAAATATATTGAAATAACAAGTATAAATAAATGTATATTAAATATAAAATGAATGTATTTTAATAAAAGGGGTTCATTTTGCTGCTAAGTTTGCTTTGGCGTGCATTACGTTTTGTATGTTTATAAACATATTTACTTAAACGTGTATAAATATATATTCTACATAGCATTCAAAACATATTTTGTGTTGTTAATTATGTTATCATTTCTCTGCTAAATTTTCTGAAATTACATTTTGAATCTGTATTTTTATACTTTATATACAAAGTGGGCCAAAAGTAGGTTAACACATTTTTATTATTTATTAGACATTTATTTACATGCATTATATTTATGTATTAGACATTTTACACTGAATATTTCATCTCTACAGTGCTCAATTAAATGTTAATAAATGTCTAATTGTGGGCCGCACGGTGGCTGAGTGGTTAGCACATTGGCCACACAGTCAGGAGATCTGGAAGACCTGGGTTCAAATCTCCGTTGGGCATCTCTGTGTGGAGTTTGCATGTTCTCCCCGTGCGTGTGTGGGTTTTCTCCGGGTACTCCGGTTTCCTCCCACATTCCAAAAACATGCATGTTAGNCACAGCATCCAGGACCTTAAGGAACTCCGGGCGGATCTCATCCACCCCCGGGGCCTTGCCACCAAGGAGCTTTTTGACCACCTCGGTGACCTCAGCCCCAGAGATAGGAGAACCCGGGCACTGCTTCCATGTTGGAAGACGTGTCGGCAGGATTGATGAGGTCTTCAAAGTATTCCCTCCACCGGTCCACAACATCTCAAGTCTAGGTCAGCAGCACACCGTCCCCACCATACACGGTGTTGACTGTGCACTGCTTCCCCCTCCTGATACGGCAGATGGTGGTCCAGAATCTCTTTGAAGCCATCCGGAAGTCGTTTTCCATGGCCTCTTCAAACTCCTCACATGTCCGAGTTTTTGTCTTAGTAACTGCCAAAGCCGGAGACCGCTTGGCCTGCCGGCCGGGGTCCCATGGGCCAAAAAGGCCTGAGAGGACTCTTTCTTCAGCTTGACAGCATCCCTCACTGCTGGTGTCCACCAACGGGTTCTGGGATATTAGCTGCATCAACAATGGAGCCATGAAACATCGCCCACTTGGATTCAATGTCCGCTGCCTCCCTCAGAACTTGGTCAAAGCTCTCTTGCAGGTGGGAGTTGAAACTCCTTCTGACAGGGGACTCTGCCAGATGTTCCCAGCAGACCCTCACAATACGTTTAGGTCTACCAGGTCTGACCGGCATCCTCCCCCACCACCGGAACCAACTCACCACCAGGTGGTGATCGGTTGACAGCTGAGCGTTGAAGTCACCCAGCAGAACAAGGGAATCCCCCTAGGGAGTACTCTCTAGTACTTCCTCTAAGGACTCCAAAAAGGGCGGGTATTCTGAACTGCTGTTTGGCGCATACGCGCAAACAACAGTCAGGACCCGTCCCCCCACCCGAGGGCGTAGGGAAACTACCCTCTCATTTACCGGGTTAAACTCCAACGTGCAGGCTTTGAGCCAGGGAGGAAACAAGAATTGCCACCCCTGCCCGTCGCCTCTCATTGCCGGCAACACCAGAGTGGAATGAAGTCCAGCCCCTCTCGAGAGAACTGGTTCCAGAGCCCTTGCCGTGCGTTGAGGTGAGTCCGACTATATCTAGCCGGAATTTCTCCACCTCACGCACCAGCTTAGGCTCCTTCCCCGCCAGAGAACTAACTTCTGTAGCCGAGGATTGTACCGCCAAGGCCTCTGCCTCCGGCCGCCACCCATCTCACTTAGCACCCGACCCCTTTGGCCCCTCCCACGAGTGGTGAGCTCATGGGAGGGGGACGCACGTTACCTTTTCGGGTTGTGCCCAACTGGGCCCCATAGGTGCAGGCCCGGCCACCGGACGCTCGCCATCGTGCCCCACCTCCGGGCCTGGCTCCAGAGGGGGACCCCAGTGACACGCATCCAGCCAAGGGAAAAGGAAGTCCAATTGTATCATTGATCATTAGGGTCTTTGTATGTATAAATGTGTAATGTATCATGTTTTTCATTTTTACTTTTACTTATTTTTTAAAGTTTTATCATTTTGACTTGAAGGCCATTTTTAAAATGTATTGAATTTTCACTGGCTCTCCACCTACACCCCCCCACACCCCACCCCTCAGGTTGCGTCTGTCGCCCAGCCCCCCCCAGGCCAGGGTGACGGTGAGCCGCACCTCCGGCTCCTCCCACAGCCGTCTTGTCCACGCAACGGCCTCCAGCAGCCGCGCCTCCTCAGGCGTCGCCAGCGCCAAGAAGCGGCGCCTGCACGACAACGACAGCGACACCTCCAGCGTGGCGGGCGGCACCGTCACCAAGACGCGCATCAGCCAGCACGCCTCGGCCAGCGGCCGCGTCACGGTGGACGAGGTCGATCTGGACGGAAAGTTTGTCCGCCTGAGCAACAAAAGCGACGAGGTGCTTCCTTCCTCTTGGAGTCTTTTTCCCTTACAAACACGAGCTTGCCCTTCTCACCGCTCTCGCCCTCAGGACCAATCCCTGGCCGGCTGGCAGGTGAAGAGGCAGGTGGGCGGCGCCGCCCCCATCGTGTACAAGTTCCCCCACAAGTTCACCTTGAAAGCTGGATCCAGCGTCACCGTAAGATCCGAAGATCATGAACAGAACCGGGATTATGTTGAATCAAATCGGCAAAAGTATTCCCAGCGCTTCACTAATCCCGAAAGGCAATCATTTCCTTCACACCTACGCCATGGAGCCGAGGTGCATCCTCTTTGGGTCTACATTCAAACACACGCCTCCTCTTTTTGTACATTTTCAAACATGACAAATTCATGTCATGAAGTGCTGTGAATACTTTTGCAGTTTTTTTTCCTCTTTATTTTAATTTGTATGATATAAGGCATCAATATTCCAAAGTATTTCATTATTATTTCCCATTACAATTACATTACGCGAGTTAAGAAAACAATATATATCAATTTCTAAAAATGATTACAATAAAATAACAATTATTGTTATACTTATAATAATATATATATAATTTTTTTTTAAGTAAGAGATTTTTCAAATGAATTTTAGTCTTTGGGATTTTGACTTAGTTTGGGAAAAATGACATTTGAAAGAACCCATCCTCCTGTTTCC
This sequence comes from Oostethus manadensis, assembly GCA_024372805.1. Lineage (NCBI taxonomy): Eukaryota > Metazoa > Chordata > Actinopteri > Syngnathiformes > Syngnathidae > Oostethus > Oostethus manadensis. The sequence continues at coordinate 1,024,287 of QODF01000190.1, forward strand.
TTACTCGCAGATCTGGGCGGCGTCCGGTGGCGGCAGCCACTCCCCCCCATCTGACCTGCTGTGGAAGAGCCAGGACTCGTGGGGCACCGGCGACCTCCTGCAGACCACCCTCATCAGCGCCAGCGGAGAGGTAGGACGCCCCCCATGGGTACACTTTGCTCCCAGCGCTGACCGTGTGTCTTCATCCCTCGCCAGGAAATGGCGAGCAGGAAGGTCTCCCGCAGCCTCTTCCAGGAAGACGAGGACGACATGGTAAGCGATGGCCGCGGCGGTGACACGCTAAGGTTCCTGACGTGGGCGCCGTCCTCTCCGCAGGGCGCTCACAGCACCAGCGGTGAGAACGAGTACAACCTGCGCAGTCGCACCGTCATCTGCGACTCGTGCGGGCAGCCGTCGGACCGCAGCGGCGGCCCTTGCAGCAGCAGCGGCGGCGGCGCCGCCGGCGGTGCCGGCGTCACGGAGGGCCTCATGGGACATTCCTTTTTCATGGGCGCTAACGAGCCCAGACAGGTATGACTAATTATTATTATTAGTTCCTTTTTTTAATTGCCATTTTATTACTCCTCCTAACAACTCATGAAGGTCGAACATACTTCTGTGTTTTTTAAGCAGTTTTTGAGAAGCTGACATTAGAGGTTTTGAAATCTTTGACATCATTTGAAAATCATATTTTCATGGGAGTTTTTGGGAACATGACGTTTTTTTTTTTTGTCAGTAGGACCTTGAGTAGGATTTTTTTTTAAAGTGTTTATTTTGACAAAATAAAAGTACATGACAATCAAAGTTGCCGCCATCCGTCAACTGTTTTTGGGAAGCTGCCGTTTTTTGTCGTCTGGAACTTGAGTGGGTTACTTTTTTACTTTTGTTTTGAATCTGACAAAATGACAATGCATGAAAATCAATTTGCCGCCTCTAAGTATGAAACGTTTTTGGAGAAGGTGACGTTTTTGCTCGTTCAGACCTGTTTTTGTTTATTTTAGAGAAGGAAAAAATGCTTGGGAAGGAATGTTTCTGCTATTTGTATATTACTTTTATTGCAGTTTTTGGGAAGGTGACGTTTTTGCTCACTCAGACTTTGAGTGAGCTTTCTTTTTTTTTTTTTACGTGGGGAAAAAATGCCCGGAAAGGAATGTCGCTGCTCTCATTCCTCTACTATTTTTATTGCAGTTTTTGAACATGTTTGGTCATTAAGACCATCAGTGAGCTGTTTTTTTAAATCTGACACACAAAAGAAAACAAACGGCGGCGGCGTTGATGTATGTTTTGTGCAGGTGACATTTGTGGGGGTCAACCTTGACCTTTCACCCTTCTCCCCCCCAGAGTGGCGTGAAACCCGAGAACTGCGTGATGATGTAAAAAGCGGATGACGACGTCGCCTCCCTCGCCTCTCCCGTATCGCACTTAGCATCACTTTCCGCCGCTGGGATCTTTCTCTTTTGTATTTTTGAATCACTTCTTCATTAACGACTTCCATTTTTTTGTATCCACTTGGCTCGGCAGCTTTGAGGGCCTGAAGGTCACGAGAGCTTCCTCGCATTGCGTCATAATCTTCTCCTGTGATTGCACGCACGCACGCACGCACGCAGCAGGTCCAGTCCAGGCCGGCGTTTAACGCCATCAAATCTCAACACGCACAGACGGCGAACCTTTCAGGCGTCAACACACACACCAAGACCCTCGCAGGAAACGCTCGTAAGTCGTCGACATTGACTTCCCGATCAAAAGCTTGTCCACAGTTTTTTATATTTTGGAGCCATCTCAGGGTGTTCATTTTTTTTATGCAAACCAGTCAAAAGTTTCTTTCTTGAGAATCATTTTTAGTTGTCATAAATTCAAGGAGGCCTTGAAATGCAAATCGGGGGTTTCGTGTCTAGTAATGCCAAAGATGCGTCACCGTGGTAACCAAGGGTGTCTTCTTATGTGCCTGATGGACAAATCATTGATCTTGTGCTAGAAGTTTTTGTTCGTTTGTGTTTTTTAAAAACATTCACACCGTTAACGTGCCTTCAGACGTCTTCTATGGCTTGCGTCGCTCTTTTTCCTGGAAGCTCCTCACGGGGCGGGACGGGGCTTTTTCGGGCTTTCGTGAAGATTTTGTACTGTAATCAAGCCTAGCGAAGCATTTATGGAAAATACTTGATGGCTGCTTCTTTTGTCTGATGCTTCATCGAGGATTTTTGTTCCCCCAAAGTGCCTTATAGTTCATCTCCAGACATGCAGAAAATGATGTCAACATTGGAGCTTTTTTCTTCTGTCTGACTGAAACATTTCACGTTTGTATGTTTGTTAATTGAACATTTTTGGATTCACATTTGCAATCACAGTCGTGATCTCTTTGAGATGTTTCAAATGCTGTCCTTAGCAAAGCCATAGAGAAATGATGAATGTTGTATTTTTGTGCTTCTTTTCCATGTTAAAAAATGTTACGCTTGCAGCGAGTAATTGTCTTCTTTTCTTTCAATACACAGCAAGCCCATAATGGCTTTTTATTTACAAACGTACACAAAAATGTTTACAATGAATACACGACATACTTTACAGGTGTTGCCTTTTGTTGTAAATGACTGTCGCTTAGCTCCACCCACGGAAACTGACCAATTACAGACAAAGCCACGCCCACAGACCACCGCGGAAGTGACACATGTTGTCTACTGTGATTGGCTGGAAAGCTACTTATTGTTTTCGTCTCCCAAACCCGATAAAACCTCAAAGTTGTCTGTTGAAAAATCAACAGGCACACCTTTGTCTGGCCCACGGTAAGAAATGCACTCGTTTCCAAAACTGTGGAGTAAATTAGCTTGCCAACCCACATACGGGCGTACTGCTAAAGTTAGCTAACGGCTAGCTACGACTGAAAGTGGACCCTTAAAGGGCGGTTGCGTTTTAGTTTTAACAATTAGAACAGTAATTAAGGCCTGTTTAATACCGTGGTTGCATTTTAGTTAGTTTCCCTTAAGTCCTTGTATCGCTAAGAATGTGTACTGAATGGTGACTTTAAGCAGTTTTGCGCCTTGCTGACATCCGTAGGCGAACGATGACGCAACGCGGAAGTAAGTCTGGAGTTCGTGGCTTAGTCTTCGTGTCATTAAAAGCTAATTTAAAGATAAAAAACCACTCAAACACATTCACGGTACCCTTTTCCCGGGATAAACGACAAATATTGTGTAAATAATTCTCCGGCGAGTGCAAGCGATGGAGGCGCCATCTTGGTACGGGAAGCTTGACTGACGTAGCAACAGTACCTAGGGGGGCGGGGCCTACAAACGCACCTGATTAAAGGGCGATACCGTACTTCCTCAAATAGTCCAAAAGAGTAATCGTTTCCAAGTTTAGCTTAAAAAAAAGTTGCCTCAGCAAGAAAATGTGGTCTTGGATACTAATACTTCAATTCTGATTAATGCAATTGTGTATAGCAGGGGCCATGTGCGGCCCACATCATATTGTGGGAATCTAATAAAAAAAGTGTAGCAAAAAGGCACAATGTTAAATGCAAAGGCGGTCCGATGCAGTAATATAATATATATGCACATTCTATTGTACACATCACCCCCAATGCATGGCTTAGATGCCTGGTATTCTCTGCAGTTGAGTAAGAAAACAGTTACTATGTGAGGAAATACAGTTTGAAACTGTGTGGTGGAAGAAAGAGCTAAAGTGCATGTTTACAAAGTTGTTGTACAAAAAACACATCCACGGTGGGTTTGAAAAAACAAAAGCATAACAAAGATTTACATCAAAAGAAGCAAATGGGCCGAGCGGCACGGCGAGCGTGGCAAACAAAAGATAGTGTTTTTATTTTCGAGCGGATTCAAACGCTCCAGACCATCTCCTTTCCCGTCGTCACGTCTTTTCAAAGTGGGAGGTGCATCAGAGCCCCTCCCACTTCCACGGCGCCACGCCAGTGCGCCATGCCTGCCATCATGCTGTCTCCTCCCTTATGGAGTCCTAGCGCGCTCCACATGGGGGCAGCTGGGGGGGGCTCAAAGTTTCTGTGATCTTCTTGTGCTCTCCGTCGTCACTGGGGTGTTCTCCTGGGGGAGGGGGGCCGGCGAAGGGGAGGTAGGTCATAGTGTCCCGGGATGTGGCTGTTGACGGGGAGGTCGTAGTGACTGTGGGGGTCCTCCGAGGGGGCGTGGCCGACAGAATTCTGGCGTTCTGAAAGGATTAAGTAGGTAGGATTTTTTTTAGGCCTCAACTCCATGTGACCTTTGACATGTAAGACAAAACCACGTAAAACTCTCTCACCTCTGCGTAACGAGGCGGCGTTGAAGAACAGCGGTGGGCTGATTTCAGTGTACGCTCGATCTCTGGGGACGGCCGCCTTCATCTCCATGTAGCTGCTCTCCGGCGGGCAGAAGGGGGGTCCGGGCAGGTCCTTGATGGTGGCGTATGGATTCTCACTGTTCAGAGAGCTGCTGCTCGCCGTCGCCGCGTCCTTCAGTTCTGTTGTATGATGAGAATACCAAAACCAAACTCTGATCAGGCCCACCCCGACTTCAAATGCTAACCCATAACCGGTGGGTTGGGGCTGGAGTTTGTGCTAGGGAATAACATTAGGTTAGAGTTAAGCTTGTGTAATCTTTAACTAACCACAATACCCACCACAGCACAAGCCCTACTCAAAACCCTAACATTAACCGGAAAACCAGCACTAAACCAAATCTTAGCCATAAACAAGTCCTAACCAAAATACGAACCAGGACCCCAGCCTGAGCCAAAATCCCAATCCTAAACCCCAACCCTAATCCGAACGGGAACCCAAGATGTAACCAAAATCCCATACCAGATACTACCCCCAACACTAATTGGAAACCCAGCATTAACCAAAACACCAACCCTAACACTAACCAGAACACCAGCCTTAACCAAAATCTCAACCCTAGCCCCAACACTAACGAGAACCCCAGTCTTAACCAAAATCTCAATCCTAACCACAACCCAAACCCTAACAAGAACTCCGGCCTTAACCAAAACCCCAATCCTTGTGGCCAAGCCTGCCTGTCAAAGCCTGATCCCGTCAGATCTCAAAAGCTAAGCAGGGCAAGGCCTGGTCATTACTTGGATGGGAGACCTCAGAGGAACCCCAGGTGCCACAGTGGGAGGAAATAAACTTTCCTTGTGCCCTTAGGCAAGGCACTTCACCCACATTACCTAGTATGAAAGTGGTGTGAGTGTTGGTGGTGGTCGGAGGGTTTGATGGCGCACACTTTCCGTCAGTCTGCCTCAGGGCAGCTGTGGCTAAATAGTGGCGCACCATCACCACGTGTGGTTTGAATGGACAATGATGGCCTCAGTGTAAGCGCTTTGATAAAGCGCATAACAAGTCTAATTTTTTATTATTATTATAATCCTAACCCCAACACTAACCAGAACCCCAGCCGTAACCACAATCCCAAACCCTAACATGAACCGGAACCCCAACCTTAACCAAAACCCTGGCCCAGCCCTCACCAAAATCCCAACGCAATCAGGTTCTTGTACGTCTCACACCCTCATTGTGGTTCCCAGCAGGACCCAAACGTGGCAGAAAACAGGACTTATGGATTTAGGCTGTTGTGAAAGCTTCTTTTTCCTGGTGGATTTTAAATCCTGACCTCTAACCCCCAAACGTTTACCCAAAATCTCCAATAAGATCTGTAGGTTTGTGCACACGCCAACATGGCTGGTCATTCCAGCTTGTAATGCCACGCCGCGCCACAAGAGGGAGCAGTGAGCCCTTCCCTAGGTTGGTGACGTCATACTGTACCTTTGTTGAAATATTTGCCCAGGCTGGCGCTGTAGCTGTAGCTCCGATCAATCCCCGACGCCCCTGAAAACAAGTCCACGCAAATTCAATCATCAAATATGGCAGCATGTTTATTTTATCTCCATGGTTAGCGTGCTCCCTGGCTTGTAGGACTTCCTGCACAGAGGAAACCCAACAAGATCCCAAATAAAAGAGGGCTTGGCGGAAGAATAGATAGTTTGTTCCGCCTCGTAAATCACGCTGTAGGAACGTTCGGGGCTGCTTGAGCGTGCTAGCGTGTGCCGTGAGGAGGCTGATCAACGATCCGCTGAGGCTCACCTGGCTCTTTGCGGCCTTCGTGGTGTTTCCAGTCTGCGGGCAGCGTGGCGTTACTCTCCACCCCAAAGAGGCCGCGCCGGTCCCGCTCCATGTTCTTCACGCTGCAGAACAGCTGGTTGTTGGTGTTCTGCACAAACAGAACGTGTGAAGAGGAAGTAAGACGGCTTGGAAGGTGTGTGCGTGTGCGTGTGTGTGTGTGTGTGTGTGTGAGAGCACAGGGGTCACCTTGATGGTACGATCGTGGTTGTTGGGGAGGTGAGGCAGCGGCGGCCGGTTGTCCCTCAGCGTGTGGTAGCTGGGGTTGGAGTAGTAGTGGTGGTAGCTGTGAGGAACGTCTGCAACACACACACACGCACGCACGTTTAAAGTCTTATACCGTGTGAATTTACACACACACACACACACACACTGTCCATTTCTCTTGGAGATGAATCAAGACTCTATTATAAAATATATATAAGATTCAATGATATTGTTTTATACTTCACTTTTCATTCAACTACAAACATTCATTTGTAATTGTATAAATCATAATAAACCGTGTAAATAAAATATTGTGTATAATAGTCACCTTTTTAATTATTTAATTATATTTGATGTAATACTGTATTTAAATTAAGTGTTTTGCAAATATGGTATTGTATGTGTATGTATGTAAATATATTTAATTCAATAAAAATGTATTTAAAAAGATGTAGGGTATCTATTTCTCTAAGTTTTGCATGCATTTTGTATTATAAATATATATATTAAGACACAATAAATATACAATCTATTATTAAGACGTGCTATTTTGTTAGAAATGTTTTCTACTAAATGTTTTTCAAATGATTGTTTTTGTGTGCATGTTTAGAAATATATTGAAATAACAAGTATAAATAAATGTATATTAAATATAAAATGAATGTATTTTAATAAAAGGGGTTCATTTTGCTGCTAAGTTTGCTTTGGCGTGCATTACGTTTTGTATGTTTATAAACATATTTACTTAAACGTGTATAAATATATATTCTACATAGCATTCAAAACATATTTTGTGTTGTTAATTATGTTATCATTTCTCTGCTAAATTTTCTGAAATTACATTTTGAATCTGTATTTTTATACTTTATATACAACGTGGGCCAAAAGTAGGTTAACACATTTTTATTATTTATTAGACATTTATTTACATGCATTATATTTATGTATTAGACATTTTACACTGAATATTTCATCTCTACAGTGCTCAATTAAATGTTAATAAATGTCTAATTGTGGGCCGCACGGTGGCTGAGTGGTTAGCACATTGGCCACACAGTCAGGAGATCTGGAAGACCTGGGTTCAAATCTCCGTTGGGCATCTCTGTGTGGAGTTTGCATGTTCTCCCCGTGCGTGTGTGGGTTTTCTCCGGGTACTCCGGTTTCCTCCCACATTCCAAAAACATGCATGTTAGGTTAATTGGCGACTCTAAATTGTCCATAGGTATGAATGTGAGTGTGAATGTTTGTTTGTCTATATGTGCCCTGCGATTGACTGGCGACCAGTCCAGGGTGTACCCCGCCTCTCGCCCAAAGTCTGCTGGGATAGGCTCCAGCATCCCCGTGACCCTAATGAGGATAAGCGGNGGATAGGCTCCAGCATCCCCGCGACCCTAATGAGGATAAGCGGCATAGAAAATGAATGAATGAATGTTTTAATTGTTAACTGTAACCCTACTTTTGGCCCACACACACACATATTTATATGTATTTACTTATATATATAATAATATAATATAAATAATATATACACAGTAAATAGGTGTATACTACATATACTAAATACAAAGTGTATTTTCTAACAATCATGTTTTTAGAAGGAATTCATTTCTGATTAATGTTTTACACGCATACATTTTGTTTGTGTGTGTTTATAAATATATTTACTTAAAAAAAAATACACTGCATAAAATTATAAAATATATACATACACACTATCAAAATATCAGTCACTTTGCGACTACAAGTTCAACTGCGCGGACTCTACCTGGGACGGCGTATTCCGAGTTGACGGTGCGGCTGGCGGAGAAGGAGACGGTGGGCGTGTTGTTCTGCTTGACCTTCTGCTGCCGCCGGTAGAGCAGCAGCAGAACCAGCAGCAAGACCACCAGGATGACCAGCGCCACCACGCCGCTGATGGCCGCCCACGACTCCCTTTCCCCGGGAGGAAGAGGAACCATGACGCTGCCGGGCTCAGACGGGTCTGTGCCACCAGTTAAAAGACGCGTGTCAGCCAGCCAGCAGCGGGAGCCGAGTGTTTCTGATCGTTCTGCGTGCGCGGTTACCTTGTTGGCAGTCCCCAGTCTCACACACACAGTCCCCCGTGGCCCGGTCGCACAGGAAATTGGCGGGACAGGAGCAAGCCTGAGAGCAGAAGGCACCAAAACGTCCCGGAGTGCATGCTGGCGAGCACAAAGTCGTAGACTTTTGTCACTTAGATGAGAACAGAAGTATCACAAGTTCCAGGCCGCCACTCACGTATGGAGCAGTCCGTGGCCGTCCAGCCGGGGAGGCATTGGCACTGCCCGTCTCTGTGGTCGCACGTGGCGTTGTTGGCGCAGCGTAGGCACACCTCGGAACACTGCTTGCCGTAGTAGCCCGATGGACAAACTGGACACAATACACACTGTAAACTACGCTACTAGTCGGGGTGGACTGGCAGTTTGGCCCCCTCGTGTTAAAACCTTAAAAAAGCAGCAAACATCAGCAGCCATTTTACCAGAATATGAAGAGAAAAGTTATCTAAGGAGAAAATGTCAAAATTTGACGGCAATAATGCTGCACTATTGGGAAAAATATCATCATATATAATTAATGCATTAATCATGAATAATCAGTTTAGCAGCATAGAAATATTATATTGAAATATTAAAGAAAAAAACACATTCAAAATGTTGAGAAATAAAACAAATATAGTTACAAGAATAACGTGAAAATATTATAGCAATAAAGTTCTAATTACGAGTAGAAAATTTAAAAAAAGTTGTAGCTGTAATTTTGCGACTGTCAAAATATTACCAAAAATCAAACAGAAAAATTTTAACAAAAAAGGCACAATTTTATGAAAGTAAAATTGTAATATTATGAGGAAAAATAATGTCATATTAGTAGGATAGTGTTGAAATAATAAAAAATGTTAAGAAGTTAGTTTTTTGGTGTCGCCCGTCCCTGTTGCTTCTTCTCGTTTCTTTGCTGCACGAATGCCATGTATCTCTCAATGATTCGTGCGGAGGTGGGAGACGAAACTGGAGAAGTCTTGGTTCCATTTTGGTCTAATGACTATAACAGTTTGAGTATATCAGTATCGCATGAGTGCTACCGTGTCTTACAGGGCATCGTGACCACACCCATAGCCCCACCTTGATGGCAGTCAAGTCCCGTGAATCCAGGAAGGCAGTCGCACTCTCCAGTCACATGGTGGCAGCGGTACGACTGGCCGCAGGACGGGCAGGACAAACTGCACTGCTCCCCGTATGTGCCAGATCTACATTCTGGGAGGCAGAGACGTGTCAAGCGGGCGTTCGGACGGGCCGGGAAGGGCGCCAGGAAAACTCAACTGTTCTGACAGGTGACCCCCCAGTAGCCTGGCCGACACACGCACGCCCCCGTTTCCCGCACGCAGGTGTCACTGTTGGGGCAGTGCTTGAAGCAGGTCTGGTTGCAGTGGCGCCCCCAAAGGCCCTCCGAGCACGGTTCACTGCAGCGCGGCCCTGGGGAGGGGCGCACAAAGGGATTTGTAGTTTAGATTTAGATGGTAGAATTGATTGGTCGGTTTGAAGAATCAGGAGGTCGTCAGCACCCACCCCACCAGCCTGGCAGGCAGTGGCACACCCCCGTGGTCGCTTGGCAACTGTCAGCGTGGACACAGTCGCACCTTTTCAGGCAGCCGGGCCCAAACGAGCCCATCTGCACACACACAACAAAAGGCTCTCAGTCATACAAATGTGATGCTGAGTTGCCACGGTAACGAGCACCGCTTGGCCTGCGGAGAAGTGAATAAAAGCATGCAGATACAAATTCTACCAATTTCTTGTTTTTATTTACATACGCTTTCTGCATTTTATGTGTATTTGATTTCAATGAAGTTCTTTTAATTAAAAACAACTGATTTCCATCCACGTCACATTCTTTTATTCGACCTCACCGGGCATGACTGGTCGCAGCGCGCCCCCTGCCAGCCGGCCGTGCAAGTGCAGGTTCCATCCGCGGGGCTGCATTTCGCCCCGTTGGCGCACTGACAGGTGGCGTTGCATCCTCGGCCCCATGTGCCCTCCGAGCAGGGCACGGAGCAGTCCGGGCCTCGCCAGCCTAAAGACGAAAGCGGTTTGTTGGAAGCCCGACCGGCGTTCAAATGTTGAATGTGTTGTGTGACGAGCGACGTTCACCTTCCTTGCAGAAACAGGCGCCGTCGATCGGCGAGCAGTCCACAAAGTTCTTACAGGAACATTCCAGCGAACAGTTTTTGCCGTAGGTGCCGCTTTTACAAGGACTCTCGCAGTGAACGCCCTACAAGCATTTGTTTTAGTCACACAAAGTCCCCCAAAAATGGCGGACTGCCGCATGTTTGTTTTTTTGACTGAGAGCACCCCACTTCCGGGTTGTTCTACGCCGACGTAAGACGTCCCCAGTTGATGGACGGTGCCATTTTGATTAGGGGGGGGGGGGCTTGTACCACTCATACATTAATTGTAATTAGTTCATGGAGAGTTTAATACTTAGTTTACGTAGTTTATTTTAAAACATGTAAGTAAATTGATTTATATTAGTTCCATTTCGGTACAAGACCGCCATACGATACCTATCCCCCCATGAAAATGGCACCGTCCGCCTATTGTCATAGTATATGATAAAGCACCATAGTATTAATCATCTCAATAGTACAATTATAGAAATAATGTCAAAAATGTAATTCAATTGTCAATTAATGACGTTGTCAACACAAATGTATTATTCTATACCAAATCATTTCTTTATTGACACAGTATATTTATTATTTCACGTATGTCTCAATTTTGAAATATTACATTTTTTTCATTTGCAATTTAAATAATCAATGCTTATTCACAAACAGTAAAATAAAAAATTTCACCAACTATTACTATTTAAACTAATAAGGAGTGATAATTTAATTACATAAATGTAAAAATATTCTTTTTTTTTTAATAGTTATTATTTCATCGACAATATATACATTTTGTTTTCTCAGTTTTAATATCTATTTTGGAAGAAATGATTTGAATTATAATGTTGTTAAAAATGATAATTTATTTAATAATTATATATTATAACTTATATAATGCAAATATGTATATATTCTACATATAAATATAGAGTTAGAAAAGCATCATTACATGTTTGCAATGTGAAAAATAAATCATGCATTATTAAATACATAAAGTAGCCCTCACCGTGTAGCCAGGTGCACACTGGCACTGCCCGCTGGCGCTTTCGCACACGCCGCCATTGACACACAGGCAAGGTTCCAGGCAGCCGTTGCCGTAGAAACCGTGGCCGCAGGTTTCGTTGCAGTGCAGCCCCGCCCAGCCTGCTTGACACGTGCACTCGCCTTTCATGGGGTGGCAGCTGAAAGGCAGCAACAGGCACGGAGGTGAGAGCGGATTCGGCCATCCTGGCCACGCCTCCTGGACCGGCCCTTACCTGAGCGTGTGCTTGTCCTGGCAGAGGCAGGCGCGCTCGCAGTGCATGCCGTATTTGCCGTGAGCGCACATCCTGTCCTTGCAGTTGGGGCCGCTGAAGCCCGGCTCGCACAGGCAGCCTCCGTCGATGTTGTAGCAGCGGGCACCGTTGGCGCAGTCGCACACGCCGTCGCAGTCCTGACCATACGAGCCCACCGGGCACTCCTCGTTACACCTGAGGACGCCGAACACAAACATGGAAATCATGTATGTACGATTTGTGCCATGAACTATGAACTTTTTTTTTACAATACACTATATGTATTTTTTTCATCATGCATTTTTATCAGCGGTTCTACTCCGAGTCTCTCCCGGATGACAGTGCTTCTCACCCTATCTCTAAGGGAGAGCCCAGCCACCCTGCGGAGAAAACTCATTTCGGCCGCTTGTACCCGCCATCTTGTCCTTTCGGTCACTACCCAAAGCTCATGACCATAGGTGAGGGTAGGAACGTAGATCCACCGGTAAATTGAGAGCTTTGCCTTTTGGCTCAGCTCTCTTTTCACCAC